>AP025048.1:38271550-38324649 GCA_036186865.1 Eustoma russellianum | reverse complement strand
AAGGTCTATTTGGGTATATGTTTGCAGTGTTTCCAAGTGGCCATCTCAGCCATAGGATAAAACAACGAAACATTCTACCGTTACAACTTAAACATCATGTAAGTTTTATCGGACATGGTGTAAGTTTTTCTGTGTACAAATTTGTGTCTAAATACTGTTGAAGAAAGTGATTAAGCCCTAAAGCTACGACTGAGAAATGAAGCTAGTTATGTCATGTAGGTCGATACATGTGGGAGGAATTTATATTACACGTTCTTGACACTTCTAAGAGGTTTTCCCGGCCCCTACACCCCCCCCCCCCCAAAAAAAAAAAATAACTTGTGACCTTAAACGAATTCGTTTCTAACGTTTTATTCCTCGAATCAGTTAAATCCATATATCTTGTCTCATCTAGTATTAGCTTTTAATTTCGAAGTATGAATGTTTTGATAATTTTGAAGGATTAGAAAAGAAATATTTTTGAAAAAGATTAAAGAAACAAATATGTGTTTTGAAAAAGATACAAGAGATTAAAGTTACAAAAATCATGACATTGATCTCTAAACAAGAAAGACTGATAGATCAATGCATACATCGATATGTGGATTGATGTATCAATGTATACATCAATCTCTAAATGGACTACATTGATTTATCGATCTAGGCTTTGTCAAAGTTGAGAATTCTCTGTCTACCCATCGATCTCTTCATAGATTGTTCAATGTCTCAGTTGAAGGTAGAACGTCTGTCTCTAAAATAGATACATTGATCGACTGATATGTAAATCAATCTCTCTTATAGATCGATATATTTAATTAAATAAAAAGTCACAAAATAAGAAAAGTAACATCGATCTCTAAATATAGATACATTAATCGATCGATGTTGACATCAATCTCTGAACAAGAGAGATCAATGTATATCAATCTCTGAAATAAGAGAGGTCTATCGATTAATCTCGTTTTACATATTTAAAAATATGACCGTTGGAGCTCATTTTTTCAAACCAAATCAACTATAATCCATCTCAAATCACATGGGCATTTATCCGTTACGTCTATGATACTATTTTGAATATAATTAACATCATTTTTAAGTATTTTAGGCGACAAATTCTTCACAAAATCTAGAATAGTTGAAGTCTTCATTATTTGTTTGACTTGAAGTCTAAAAAGTAGTTGAACTCTTTGATCATGTACATCCCAAACTCATCTTACATAAGCTTTGAAAAATTCTTACACAAACGTTCATTAGCAAAATGTAGTTCAAGTCCAGTGATGTTTTGCTTTAGACTTAGATTAGGGTTTTTATATGTATCACATCATGGGGATACCAAGTGTACATTGTACACTTGTTCTCTTGGTTAATACAAAACCTATTTTGTATCTTCAGTTAAACCACTTGCTCCTTTCTCATCTATCTCACTCTACTTCGATTTATATTGATGAAGTAGATTCAGTTTAACTATCTACGTATCTTTTCTTCAAGTTCCACTTGCTCCTTTCTCATCTAGCTCACTCTACTTCGATTTATGCTGATAAAGTAGAATAGGCTAAAACTATCTACGTATCTTTCAGTTGATGAAGTTTCTTCGGTTAAACGTTTCAAGCGAGCTACATGGCTCGTTTCAAGTATTCCACTCGCTTGAAACGAGCCATGGAGCTTGCTGGAACTAAAGAGAAGAAGGGCCCTGTACACACCCTGGGAATCGTAGCATTACTATACCTTCCCTATTCATTGTGCTCATGCCCCTATTAGAGAGTTTCCATATTTGTTTTACTTGCTCGTGCATTCCAAGTTATATGCCTTAGCTTTAAGAGAAAGGGGCGGAGTTGAGACTTCCACTTCCTTACTCCTACTTAATTATACCAAAGCACTCCATGAGTGGATTAGTTGAGTGACTAGACTTATTAGACTCTCTTTGATATCAATCACTAAACTAAAGAAAGTAGAAAAAATCATAAGAGAAGAAAAATTCACAGAAGGTTGGAAAAGAGTACGCCCGGTTCACCAGATTCTACCACTGCAGGGCTCAATCATAGTCAAAAGAAGAGTTTGATCCTGCCTCAAAAGGAACGCTAGCTATATGCTTAACACATACAAGTCGAACGTTGTTCTCGGAGAGCTGGGCAGAAGGAAAAGAGGCTCCTAGCTAAAGTTGTCTCGCCTCGAAGATTCTAACAAATTTAATATCATCTACATGAATTTGTATAAGTAAATGGCCTGAACCTTGTTCTTTAATAGGCATGACATGATTGATTTGCCCTCTTGAGAAACAATTTCTGAGAAAAGAGTTACTCGGTATTTCATACCAAGATCTAGAAACTTGTTTAATAAATAGTCTTTTTTAAGCTTAAGAATGAAGACAGCTCAACCATCAAAAAATCTTTCTTTACCTTTATATCTTTCTCTTGCTTTGTGGGTACACAAGTGCAAAGAAATATGTCTCTTGTATTTCATCTTTATATTCATTAAGAGCTAGTAAGATTTATATGTACATCTTACTTTTTCAATCCACATCACTTGTGGTCAATATGATATGTTTCATTAACTTTAACTCTATTCAAAATATATTTGATGAGCTTTCTGAAAGAGCTTGTTGAGAAAATGTGAAGTAAAAAAATGAGGAGAAAACGTTAACGCCATATTTGTAGTAGTGGAAGCTAGAGATTTAGTTCTTATTTGTATTTGGCAAATTTATTTTAGTTGGTTGAAGAAGTATAAAAGCTTTTAAGCTCCTCTTTTAAGTATAAAGGTGCTAGGTCCTTTAGAACACATAAGAAGGAGGGGATTAAATAGTGTGTTCACCAAGTATGAATACTTTTTGGATTTTTTCGATGGTGAGAACAAATCTATACTTGAGTGTGTTCTTTGAAAATAAATAAACTTGTGGAAGCGTAAAGAACACGAGATGTATAGAGGTTCAAGTCCAAAGGCTCTACTCCTCTACCTTCTTGGTTTTTCACAAGAATGATTTTTGAATTAGAGATTGTTATTCTTTTGGAGAAAACAACAATCAAAGAAAAAACTTACAAAGTAAGAAAACTAGGCCACACGCTTACACTATAAACAAGAAATGCCAACCACCTTGAAGTCTATCCTCTAAAAAACTTCCTTGCTCATCAAAGTATTCTTGTTGGGAGTATGGTGCACCACAACACCATCAACTAACCCTCCAAAGCATGGATTTCTTCAAACAAGAAGCACCCTTGCTTCTTGACCACAATCTACACCTTGCTCTTCACAATCTTCACTCAAAAAGAAGACTCTTCTTCTTTACAAATCACAACTCTTACAAATAAATAAAATATACAATAATATAACTATTTTGAGAGCAAAATCTTGAGAGACTCTTGAGAGCTTGCAGGTAGAAAGTTGCATTTGAAAAGTGATGAAAACCCTTGTTTTATCACTTCCACTCCTAGTCGTTGTCTTGTGCTGCAGGGGAGAAAGAGAAGTTGTGTTCTCATATGATGACAAATCTTCTTCCATGGAGATCTTCTCTTAGATGAATACAGGCTTCTTGAGAAGCTTCTTCTTGAAAGCTCAAAGAGAAAAGAGGACATTCTCCAAAGTGGGAGTAGAACCTGTGGATGTTTCACTAAAAGGGGACCTACAAATGTCAAGTAATCATAAAAAGTGCAGCATAAAACATTTGTAATGCTGAGTCACCTGAAGCGCCTGATGTGATATATGAACAGATGTTCACTGTGACATGAAGCCTATGTGTGTTTGAACTGGCGTCCAATGCGACATGAAGCGTCGTAATGAATAAGAGACACTTGTTCAATGTCACATGAAGCGGTCTTTGTGGGGCAACAGAACTCGTTCGAAGTCACATGAAGCGCCTGATTCAGCCTTGATACTTGTTCGAAGGTAATTCTGAGTTTTGGTCCAAAAGTAACTTGATTTTCGTGCCCATTTTGGGGGGAGATAGTCCATTTGACTGCTGTAGCCCATATGAAGCGGCCTGTTAAAGGCGTTCAAAGTGTTGTTGTAGACGGCTTGACACATGAGGTGCCTTATCTAGGTGTTCGAAGTGTTTCTGGTTTCAAAACACTTCACATGAAGCAGTTTATCTAGGCGTTCCGAAGTGATCTGGTCTCCAGCCACTTCACATGAAGCGTCTTATGCAGGCGTTCAAAGTGCTCTGGTCTCCAAACACCTTCACATGAAGCCCCTTATCTAGCGTTTTAAGTGTCAATTGTGCAAATCATGAAAAACTTAACATATTCTAACAAAAGGTGTTTCAGTTCTTCTTTGAAGTAGTCAAAATCCAAAAAATTCATAAGTTTTATTTTTTAGGTTGGAGTTGAATAAACAAGCATGAACGAATCAAGGTTTGTTCTATTTCCAATGTAGTAAAGGATACATTCTTTCTTGACTTTGAAATATGATAGCATAAAGTAAAATGATTCGTTGGATTGGCTAGGCTAACATTATGATGAAGCAGTTGATCGACAACCGCTTGACGCAATTTTCATTATGGGTCATCGGAAACAACCTCTGCGTGTCTGTAACACATGGGCATGATTGTGTATATCTGACCTCCATACTCCGTCATAGGCGGAAGTCTCTAAAGTAATAGAGTAATGCTGTTGTGTTGAATGTATCAATGTCTTACTTTTATTGCTATTGGTGTAACTGGTGGTGTTGACAAATTTTTTTTCTTTTTCTTTGGAAAAGGTATGTAAACTATTAATCTCTTGCTTTTAGTTTTCATAGTAAAAATATTGAACTTTTTAATATTGTGATAGTATTTTTCCAGTTCAATGTCTTTTTCCATGTAATAGGAAAGTTTGGTTGTTATTGAATAGCACTTTAGAAACGATACAGTAATGGATGTGAGATGAAGGAAGATCTTATAATTTGTTTAATATTCATCTTCCTCGTTGTCCTTTTCTATTTTTTATACTATTGTACTTAAATTCTCAACAAGAAAAGTTATTGCAAGAATTTGTAATAATCTATACAACCTCTCCTCATTGTTCATCATTAATTTCTTCTGTCAAATGTCCTTAATCACGTTGTGTTTGTTATTGCTATTACAATTTTTAGATTGCGTCAATAATCTAAATCAACCACAAGCCAATCAATGCATATAATCCTCAAAAGAGGCAATTGTCCGGTTCTCTTCTAACACAATCAGCTGTCCAAATTCATGCTATAGTCTACCACTGAAATTTCATCTTCAAAAACAAAATTTAATTTAGGGGGATTGTGAGTTTGTCATTTTTTGGGGTTAAAATGCTAATATTAACCAGAGAAATCAATACATCAAGGCGATGCGACCCATACAATAGCTCTACTTGTAGGTGCACATGCCGACATGCATGTGCTATTTAGTTAATGTATAGCAATCTTAAAACATATGAGCATCACCTATGTCTATGATATGTGGGTAGAGTTTATAGATGCATATTATATGCGTAATCCCTAAATACAACTGCTTCTCCTTAAAAAATGTATATGTTGCGCCTTTGCCAGATAAAATCATCGTCGCATCCAAGACAATTTTGATGCTTGCTTTCAGTGCTTTTCCTTTTGAGTTTTCTCGATACTCATACCAATATCCCTTGGTTTTTCAGTCTTCCATGAATGCATAACGGAGTCGTTGAATCTGGACGGGAAGTGGCTCACTAAGATCACGATAAGACTTCAAAACCGGAGGCTTTTCGTCATTATTAGATAGCGACAGCACACAGCTCCATGTTTACGCCATTGTCGGTGCCATGCTCAATGTGTAGCAAGTATAAAGGACTTGCTAGAAGAAGAAGAATAGGGAGAAGTAAAGACAGGGAGGACCCATTTGTGTGCAACAAAAAGCCCAACACCTGCTGCAATGATCCACCTGACGTGGAGTTTGAAGAAGAAGCTGCCAATTGGGTTTTTGAACCCTCCAAATACCCCCAGAAACCCCAGGTGGTTTTAAGCGAGTGTGTGTCGCGTTCTAACCGCCCAGCATCCCGAAAAACCTGGAGGAATTGCAAGGTCAAACATCTTGTATCACAAGAGAATGAAAAAAGAAAGAGGATTAAGGTTAACTAGGTACAAACCAGATATAGAGACACATTCAGGGGCATAGATAGACGTAGATACTATATATGCTTTAATTTGACTTTACACTTACTTGTTTATGTTTTGTTGTTGTTTGGCATTATATATACATATTATTTTAATATTGACAGTCCTCCTCTATTGTGTCATTTATGTAGGTACATATAGAGCCGGGGGTCTCACTGTAAACAACTCTTTATCTTTGGAATATAGGTATTGTTTGACTACCGCTTAGCCTCTCCAGACTGTATCGATAGCTTTTGATGTCGTTGGAATATACTGGATTTGATGATGAGATAAGATACCTGTACCACCAGATCTGGTTCCTGGTTCTTCATGCATTGGGTGACACCTTCCAAGAATACGTATGATCGGAATAAGATCACTGAGACTTGATCTCCAAATCGTCCCCAGACCTAAAATCGGAGAAAAATTGAACTCATAAGATTTGGAGAAAAGAAAAACCTAAGGCTGCTACACACCTTGCAATTCCTCCAGGTTTTCTTCAGTAAGAGTGATGCCGTTGCCACGGAAATTCTCCTTTCCGCTTCAGCCATGCCCCCTCAGGAGAAGAGAGCAGTGACCAAGAGTTCTCTCTGAGCAACATGACTTGCTTTGCCCTTGTGGTTGACGGATTCTGACATATATATATTGAATAAGTGAGAGGAATTCCATCACAAGAATGGTAACGCATAGTAACTGAAACAGTAACGCATGATAACGCATGCAATGAATGAACAGTTTCCACTAATAAGTTGAAATGGTAATCGCCAGCAAGGATTGCACAAAAAAAATGTAGGTTTAAACATCAATGAAGAGAGAAAAAACGTGTACTTGGAGCGTGAAATGCCTCACCCACATGTTAACAAACACGGTCCACAGTCCAAAGGAGCATGTGTGTAGAATGCAAATGAGGAGCCAGCGGTCTCCTAAATTAGATGAGATCTTACGCACTAATCCATACAAGTTGTCCCCACAAACTAGGCCTTAGCAGCAGAATAACAAATCCAGCGTGTTTCTTAAAAATCGAACTCCTTTGATGTATTCAATCAAATCTCAACCTAATACCAACATGCTGGACCGAATGAGATTTAAAACATCATGTAGTTTTTGTTAGAATATGATTTGGTTTTGATGATTTGCACAAGGTTGGCACTTGAATTTGTTAGATTAGGCGCTTCAAGTTGAGGTTGAAGTTGTACACTTTGAACTCTCACTTCAGGCGCTTAATGTACCTTGGTGAAGTCCTAGTACACTTCGAACGCCTTGTTCAGGCGCTTCATGTGAAGTGTATGAAAGTCAGGGCACTTCGAACGCTTACATCAAGCGCTTCATGTGCCTGATGAAATGTACGAACACTTCGAACGCTACTTTAAGCGCTTCAAGTGTTCCACCAAGTCAAAAGTACTTTCTCTGAATAAACACGCTTTCCCAAGGTCGGGTTCTGAGAAATGTCAGTTTCAGTTCGAACTCGCATGAAGTGCTACATGAGGCGCTTCATGTCACTTCGAACGCATTCAGTTGCCAACATAAGGCGCTTAATGTGACTTCGAACGCATGTTCTTTTTCACATTAAGCGCTTCATCCTACTTTGACACGCCTATTCTTAAACAGATTAGGCGCTTCATGTGCTCAACGGTACAAATGTCTTTTTGCTTCATTTTCTAACCAGTTGACTCTTTGTACCCTCCTCTTTAGTGTGTTTCAGCAGGTCTTCTCTCACACTCAGAGTTATCAGGTTTCCATTCTTGGCCAAGGTTTTTGAATCTTCTTTTAATGACTGCTACATGCCAAAATTGTTTCCCCAAGAATGCTGCAGTACCTTCACAAGCTGCCAAATCCCATTATTGGCTGGGCAGATGGTTTCAAACGGAAGATGTTTGAAGGTTGATAAAAGAAGGGTTTTGTTCATTCTCTTCTACAACTTTCTACTACACAAGCTCTCAAGTTCTCTCAGCTCAAGCTCTCAAAATACTTGTAATCTTTGTACATCTTTACTTTATTGTTGAGAGTAATTATTGTAAGAAGAAGAGTCTCTTCTTGGTGAGATTTTCTGTGAGAGATTTGGTAGATTGTTGGTCAAGGAGCAAGGGTGCTTCTTGTTTGAGATCTCTAGACTTTGAAGGGTTAGTTGATAGTGTGTGGTGGCACTATCTCCCTACAAGATTTCTTTGAGGGCAAAGAAGATCTTTGGAGGCTAGACTTCAAAGGGTTAGACTTCTTGGTTGTGGTCTAGGCAAAGTGCCTAGTTTCTGTTTTCTCTGGATTTTGTTCTTTGTTGTTGTTTCCCCCAAAAAGAAAATAACAAACCTCATTTCAAAATCCTTCTTGTGAAACATCAGAAAGGTAGAGGAGTAGAGTCATTTGACTTGAACCTCTATACATACTTGTGTTCTTTATTTCTTGCAAGTCTTTATTTCTTCAAAAGAACCACCCAAGTATTGGTTGCACTTCAAAACGAAAAATAGCCATAAAATATCCATACTTGGTGACACAACTATCAACCCCCCCCTTCTAGTGTGTTCTAAGGGACCTAACATTGGTATCAGAGCCTCATCTTGCTTATTTGAGTTCAAATACAAGATTTGATCATTTCTAGTATGGATCCCTTTGTTTTTGATGATTTGGGTTCCCCTACTGCTGAAACCTCCAGAAGAAGGAGGCAGGGCCTCTGTTGATGAGGATGTGAGTTCTCCTTCTGCTGATATTTCCAGAAGAAGGAGGCAGGAAACCCTATTCCCTTCTATCTCAAATGTTCATGTTAAAGTTCCCATGTTTGACCCTTTAAACTACCCACTGTGGAAGGTCAAACATGGAAACGTACTTGCGTTCTTGTTCTCACAGAATATGGGTTGAGGTCTCAAAAGAATCTATGATTCCCATTGATATTGATGATCCTACCCCGGAGGAGGAGTTTCAGTTGGCCATAAATAGCAAGGTTCTTGCTATTTTAAATAGCTCTCTTTCCACAAATGAGAGAGCTCAGATTCAAGGTGTTCAATCCGCACATGAGGCTTGGACAAAGCTTGAGATGATCCACGAAGGAACATCTCAAGTAAGAAAGGCTAAACGGAGACAGTTGATAAAACAATTTTACAACTTCACTGTCCCCAAAGGTGAAAAGATTGAAGAGTCCATCCAAAGATTCACCAAACTTGTCAACCTTCTCAAAGCGGTTGGCAAGAAATTGAACAAGAAGATTTAAATCATTGCTTCCTAAACAGTTTAGGAAGAGAATGGAACGCAAAAGTGACGGCCATTGAGGAGTCCAAGGATCTTGAAACAATCACCTTGGACGAGTTATACGAGAATCTCATCACTTATGAGATTCATTTAGATGCACAAGAAAAGAATGATCCTATTCGCCAATCTTCAAAGGCGTTGGTCGTAGAGTCGGAGGACTCGGATGATGAAGTCGGACTTCTTGTCAAAAGATTCCGACGTATTGCAAGAAAAAATGGTGACGAAGCAAGGAGATTCGTCAAGGAAAAATACCCCAAAGACAAGGTGAAGGACAAGAGAATAAATGCTACAAATGTGGGAAGCTTGGTCACTTCATGAAGGATTGTCGGGTGAAAGAGCCGCAACTCAAGACAAGAAGGCCATCTACCAAAGGAAGAAGGCTTTGCAAGCGGAGGTAGCCCATTGGGAGAGCTTTCTTTCCGGATCCGAAAGCGACAATGGCGATAGAGATGATCTTGCACTCACGGGTGTGGTGGAAGATGATCTCGACAAGGAATTCTTTGCACTAATGGCCATCGACGATGACAAGGAGGTATGCAATATTTCATCTCACTATAAAATTATTGATGAACGAGATGATTTAATTCAAGAGAATGATCTCCTTGATTTAAAATATCAACGTGTCAAGAAAGAGTTTAGAGCATGCATAAATGAGTACAATGACACGTTAGAGAATCACATTGCATTGCAACTTGAGCATGACATATTTTTAACAATGCATTGATTGCACTTGAAGAGAAACATGATTTGATGAAATCATGTGCTCAAGCCCTTGAGGATAAGAAAAATGATTCAAGGGTAGGTGCTAAAGAGATAAAGAATAAAGATGCATCTAGGCCAAGCATGAAAGTCAAACCTAGTGTCATGTATGCATCTAAGAAGGAAATAAAAAGGAACAAACACAAGTGATCAAGGAGTCTAAAACCTCCTTGAAGAAGCAAAGGCACATGCCTAAACAAAAGGCTATTGCAACCAAAGGCATCACAACCTTTGGTCCATGTTGTGAAACAAAAACCTTCTACTATTCCAAAGAAGGTGGTTCCTAAGAAGGAAACACGACATGTGCCAATGCACAAACATTCGCACAAGCATGCACCAACACACAAGCATACTCCTACATGTTTTTATTGCAATAGGAAAGGTCATGTAGAGAGAGTATGTAGAGCTAAGAATAATAAGAATCTTGTGTGGGTGCCGAAAGGCGAGATGAAGGTAACTAACCTTCAAGGACCCAAAATAAAAAGGGTACCAACTTCATATGGTTCTTTTGTAGGCCCTAGCACTCAATGGAGAAAGCGAAGACAAGAAGGTCAAATGGGTCGTGGACAGTGGGGTGTTCCAACCATATGACGGGAGACAAACGTCTCTTCCATAGACTCACTATGCAAGACGGAGGAGTTGTCCACTTTGGCGGTAGCAAAGGCCAAATCAAAGGACATGGTATTATGGGTAACGATTCCTTTTCTCTTAGTGATGTCTTATATGTTGTAGGTCTTAAGTTTAACTTGATAAGTGTCAGTCAACTTTGTGATGCTAATTATGAGGTAACGTTTTTGAAAACAAAGTGTGTTGTGAAAAAGGAAGAAAAGATTTTATTTGAGGCTTTGCGTTTCAAAAATATTTACAAAGTTAGCATCAATGATTTGGTTTCTCAAAATGTATCGTGTCTAGTTGCTAAGAATGATTGACGCAACTATGGCATAGACGTCTCGGACATGTATGTTTCAAAACATTTAAATTTATTTGCGAAAATGATAAAGTCCGAGGCCTTCCAAAAATGAGTTTTGAAAACAATGACTTATGTGACACTTGTCAAAAGGCGAAACTTGTGAAAACAAGTTTCAAACCCAAGACAAATATTTCCACCTCCAAGCCCCTACAATTGCTTCATATGGATTTGTATGGGGATGTTGGAACAAGAAGCTTGGGTGGCAAACATTACACCTTCGTGGTTGTAGAGGACTATACTCGTTATACGTGGGTGATGTTTCTTGCTAAGAAAAGTGATGCATGTAGTGAGTTTATAAGTCTAAGTAAACGATTGGAAATCATGTGGGTGACACCATCAAAACCATCCGTAGTGATCGTGGTGGTGAGTCGATGGTGATTTCGAAAGGTTTTGTGTATCCAAAGGATACTCTCATGATCTTTCGGCACCTAGAACTCCTCAACAAAATGGTGTGGCCGAACGGAAAAATAGAACTCTACAAGAAATGTGTAGAGCAATGTTAAACGAGTTCGGTTTGCCCAAGTATTTTTGGGCCGAAGCGGTTAATGCCGCTTGCCATGTGATCAATCGTGTCCTATTTGAGACCATACCTAAATGTGACACCTTATGAGCTTTGGAATGGAAAAGTTCCCAACATTGGGTATTTCAAAGTCTTTGGTTGCAAGTGTTTTATACTAATACCAAAGATACTTTGGACAAACTTGACCTCAAAGCGGATGAAGGTATCTTTTTAGGTTATGCCTCAAATAGTAAAGGCATTTCGTGTTTTCAACAAAAGGAGTCAAAAGGTGGAAGAATCAATCCATGTTAAGTTAATGAGTCACTTAGTGATGAACCTAAACTTAATGAGGATTGTGTAGAGGATGAAGATGTGACTCCTCAAGAAGAAATTTTTGAGGATGTTCCTATGGTTGTTCCTCAACGAGAAATCGTTGATGATCCTCCAAATGGAAACATCTTCGTTGACTTGAGAGTTGAACCTCTCGAAGGCACTCCTCCACCTTGTGTAAATGAACTTAGTGAGCCACGTAGAAGTGTCTCCTCTACTCATGTTGATTCACAAAATGTAGAAAATGCATCACAAATTCCGGAACGTGAGGTTCATGATGATAATGAAGGTTCATTTCTTCCGGACCATGATCAAGAGGAAGTTGGAGGTGATGTCTCAAATCTTCCTAGATCATTAAGCACAAAAGTTCTCACCCTCAAGAGTTAGTCATAGGTGATTTAAATAGAGGTATCACCACACGAAGGCAATATAGAGAGAATGCATTTGTCTCTCTTATAGAGCCTAAAAATATTAAAGAAGCACTTCTTGATGAAAATTGGATCTTGGCTATGCAAGAAGAATTAAACCAATTTGAAAGAAGTGATGTTTGGGAGTTAGTTCCCAAACCAAACGATCATCCTATTATTGGTACGAAATGGGTCTTTCGTAACAAGATGGATGATCAAGGTAATGTCACTAGAAACAAGGCTAGGTTAGTTGCTCAAGGATACCGTCAAGAAGAAGGTATTGATTTTGATGAGACATTTGCACCCGTAGCACGGCTTGAAACTATTAGAATGTTGTTAGCATATGCTTGTTATAGAGATTTTACACTTTACCAAATGGATGTTAAATCCGCATTCTTGAATGGTGTTATTCAAGAGGAAGTGTATGTTGCACAACCTCCCGGGTTTGAATGTCATGATTCACCACATCATGTCTTCAAACTTAAAAAGGCTCTTTACGGCCTCAAACAAGCTCCAAGAGCTTGGTACGAGAGGTTAAGTACTTTTCTTCTTAATAATGGTTTTTCAAGAGGTAAAGTTGACACTACTTTGTTCATAAAAGAACAAGGTAGGAATCATTTAATTGTTCAAGTATATGTTGATGATATTATTTTTGGTGCTACTAACAATTGTCTTTGTGAGCAATTTGCTAGTCTTATGCAAGGTGAGTTCGAGATGAGCATGATGGGCGAGCTAAACTATTTCCTTGGATTACAAATCAAGCAAACCAAAGATGGTGTATACATTTCCCAAGCCAAATACACAAGAGACTTGCTCAAAAAAGTACAATTTTGGTGAAGGAAGAGAGGTGAACACTCCAATGAGCACAAGTGCAAAGCTTGACAAGGATGAAAAGGGAAAACATGTCGAGGTAACCTTGTATCGTGGCATTATAGGTAGTCTACTTTACTTAACGGCGAGTAGACCCGATATTTTACATGCGGTATGTTTATGTGCTAGATTTCAAAGTGATCCTAGGGAGATGCATTTTATTGCGGTAAAACGCATCCTTAGATACCTTAGAAGTACTTTGAAATTTGGTTTATTTTACCCTAAGAATGCATGTTTTGATTTAAGAGGTTATTGTGACTCCGATTATGCGGGGAGTCTAGTTGATAGAAAGAGCACCTCCGGAACTTGTCAGTTTCTTGGAGATTGTCTCGTCTCTTGGTATTCCAAGAAACAAAACAGTGTGTCTCTCTCTACGGCAGAATCCGAATATGTGTCGGCCGCCTCGTGTTGTGCACAATTGTTATGGATGACTAACACGTTAAATGATTATAACATTCACTTCTCAAAGGTGCCAATTTTGTGTGATAACACATCAGCCATAAATATTGCACAAAATCCCGTCCAACATAGTCGGACCAAGCACATTGAAGTGAGGTATCATTTCATCCGTGACTGTGTACAAAAGAACTTGGTAAGTGTAGAGTTTGTTCTTACACATGACCAACTTGCAGACATTTTCACGAAACCCTTGCCTAGTGATGTATTCTTATCTATAAGAAGTAGGTTAGGGTTGCTCAATATGGGTTGATAAAACCATTTTGAGTTTTGAGCATGAAAATTTCAAAAATTTTCAAGATTAGTACACATAAAGCGCTTCATCACACTTTCCTCAGGCGTTCGATGTCATATCAAGCGCCTGATGTTAAGGATGTCATTTGTTCGAAGTGACATCAGGCGCTTTATGTCTCTTTGTAAAGGCGTTCGATGTAGGATTAAGCGCTTAATCCTCATCTCCACAACCGTTCAATGTAACTTCAGGCGCTTCATCCAACATTGTGAAGTCGTTCGAAGTCACAATATGCGCTTCATCCTATTTTCCACACTGCTGCTGTCTCTTCAACTTCCGCGCCATTTCAGAAACATTAACTCTCCGCCGTTTCCCTCCCTTTCTCTCTCCCATTTTCCCATTTTTCCCACGTCTTGAACCCCTTCAACTTCTCAACTCCTCTTCCCTGCAAATCCTTTCAACTTCCCCCCATCTTCCTTAAATTCCCCTGCTCTCATCATTCCTCCTCATCCTCCTAATCATCTTCCTTTCAAATCCCTTCAACACCCTTAGCACTCTACAATGGCCTCCGCTGGTTCATCTCAAAATGTTCCCACCGGTCACCGGAGGAAGAGACCTGCCGGAATCAGAGAACCCTCTGAACTCAAAGAAATCCGCAAATCTCTCACAAAAGACAATTTTCCATGGATGAAACGTAAACTTGATTCTGATGTTACAAAATCACCTCATCACACGGCCATGGGAGTTCATCTCTCTCTCTACTCTCATTTGCTGTACGAAGAATGGAAGAGCAAAAATAGACCAATTGCTCCGTTGAAACTGGTTCAGATCGATGATTTTACCGCTGCTCACAATGCAAACCAGGTTATTGCTCTTCTTGAAAACAAGGATGGATTCATTTGTGGCTTAGGTCAGACATGCAATCCTACTCTAAAACTCTTACCCGCAAATTTTATGCTAACATGTGGATTACCCCTGATTCTGAAAACTCCTCCTTCTCCTTAAACACTGTCATAAATGGTACCCCTCTCAGTTTTTCCATTCAGGAAATCTGTACTCTTTTAGGAGTTAGAAATGATGGGTTAAGTGAGTTTTCTGTGTTTGATTGGAGCGACCGCTACGGCATCAGTGAGCAAGATGTCAAATTCCACCTTCAATACTTTCCTACCAAAAAGACTCAAAACATGCCTTTAGTCAATCGAATTTTACTTGCTGTCGTTACCTACTGTGTGAACGGGAAAGCAACTAGAAATCCGAGTAATATGGATTTCTATGTTACCTATCGTATTCTGCAAGAGACACAGTTAAACTTTGGTTGGATTCTTGTTGAGGTTATGATGGCCGCGCTAAGGAAAGGTTCTAAAGCCTTGCCTTTCGCTAATATCGTAACCATGCTAATCAAGTCTAAAGGCATTGAAATTTCTGCCGACTCCCTCACAAATGTGGCCCACACTGACTACTACGATAACTCTAATATCGCTCAGGCCATTGATTCTCAGTGTCGAAAAAGTACTCTTCATCCCGACCTTGCTGATGAAGTTGACGAAGGTCCTCAAGACGGTGATGGGAGTAGTACAAATGCTGAGTTGATTGCACGCATCCAGTCTCTGGAACAGTCTGTTCAGCACCTTCAGCTCAGAGATGCGCGTCATGAATATCGTTTTGGCGTCCTTAAAGCAGCCGTTCTGCAAGAAATGCCGTGGGCATCCTTTCCCCCTGATTTTGATGATTTAGGGGGAGACACTGCTGCTGCTGCTACTGCTGGAGGTTCAGGAATGGGTGCTGCTGCTACTGCTGGAGGTTCAGGAATGGGTGTTGGTGAAGTCGAACAAGCTGGTGGAAGTGGTCAACAAATGGGTGGTTTTGCTGAGTATGCGTCAAGCCGATTCAGTTTTGGTGATCTGCAGCATCCTGGCGGAAGTGGTGCTGGCTCGGGTGGTGGAGTGTAGCTGTTCTCTGCTTTTATTTTATTTCTTCTGTTTGGAATATGTTTGTCGTGCGATGACTAAACACTTTTCTCTTCCTTGATGTTGTTTGAAATCCCTCTCATCTATGGTTAGTTTTTTTTTATAATGGTTTTCTTGTGAAAATTTATCCTGAGTCATTTGGTACTTTTCTTGAAGTATTATGCACTGTGTGAGGGGAGCATATGTTAAGGGGGAGTAAATTAAAATGATGCATGTTGTGAAATCATCAAAAAGAGGGAGAATGTTAGAATATGATTTGGTTTTGATGATTTGCACAAGGTTGGCACTTGAATTTGTTAGATTAGGCGCTTCAAGTTGAGGTTTGAAGTTGTACACTTTGAACTCTCACTTCAAGCGCTTAATGTACCTTGGTGAAGTCTAGTACACTTCGAACGCCTTGTTCAGGCGCTTCATGTGAAGTGTATGAAAGTCAGGGCACTTCGAACGCTTACATCAAGCGCTTCATGTGCCTTGATGAAATGTACGAACACTTCGAACGCTACTTTAAGCGCTTCAAGTGTTCCACCAAGTCAAAAGTACTTTTCTCTGAATAAACACGCTTTCCCAAGGTCGGGTTCTGAGAAAATGTCAGTTTCAGTTCGAACTCGCATGAAGTGCTACATGAGGCGCTTCATGTCACTTCGAACGCATTCAGTTGCCAACATAAGGCGCTTAATGTGACTTCGAACGCATGTTCTTTTTCACATTAAGCGCTTCATCCTACTTTGAACGCCTATTCTTTAAACAGATTAGGCGCTTCATGTGCTCAACGGTACAAATGTCTTTTTGCTTCATTTTCTAACCAGTTGACTCTTTGTACCCTCCTCTTTTAGTGTTGTTTCAGCAGGTCTTCTCTCACACTCAGAGTTATCAGGTTTCCATTCTTGGCCAAGGTTTTTGAATCTTCTTTTAATGACTGCTACATGCCAAAAATTGTTTCCCAAGAATGCTGCAGTACCTTCACAAGCTGCCAAATCCCATTATTGGCTGGGCAGATGGTTTCAAACGGGAAGATGTTTGAAGGTTGATAAAAGAAGGGTTTTGTTCATTCTCTTCTACAACTTTCTACTACACAAGCTCTCAAGTTCTCTCAAGCTCAAGCTCTCAAAATACTTGTAATCTTTGTACATCTTTACTTTATTGTTGAGAGTGATTATTGTAAGAAGAAGAGTCTTCTTCTTGATGAGATTTTCTGTGAGAGATTTGGTAGATTGTTGGTCAAGGAGCAAGGGTGCTTCTTGTTTGAGATCTCTAGACTTTGAAGGGTTAGTTGATAGTGTGTGGTGCACTATTCTCCCTACAAGATTTCTTTGAGGGCAAAGAAGATCTTTGGAGGCTAGACTTCAAAGGGTTAGACTTCTTGGTTGTGGTCTAGGCAAAGTGCCTAGTTTTCTGTTTTCTGGATTTTGTTCTTTGTTTGTTGTTTCCCCCAAAAAGAAATAACAAACCCCATTTCAAAATCCTTCTTGTGAAACATCAAGAAGGTAGAGGAGTAGAGTCATTTGACTTGAACCTCTATACATACTTGTGTTCTTTATTTTCTTGCAAGTCTTTATTTCTTCAAAAGAACACACCCAAGTATTGGTTGCACTTCAAAACGAAAAATAGCCATAAAATATCCATACTTGGTGAACACACTATTCAACCCCCCCTTCTAGTGTGTTCTAAGGGACCTAACAGTTTTTATTAAACATCGCATAGGGTTTTATATGTGATAAATAAAATTTTACTAGACCAGACACAATTTATTGATATCCAAATCGAACTATATCATTCTGGTTGTGTTACCAACAAAGTCAAAAGGAAGACAGATTTTTTTTTCCTGAGTGGGTCTATTTTACTCCTAATATGCCTAGATATGTTAATTTTTCTTCTTTCGCAATAAAAAATTTCAGCATAAATCAAAGACTGAAGTTCACTTACACCAAACCGAATCCTTTGTTTGTTTAAGCACACGTCACAACATTCTAATTTATTTCGATCAGCCCTTCTATGTTTTATTTGAAAAGCAAACTAGCAACTTGCAAAGGCGGAATTTATATATTATAATATATATTAAAATGATATGGATAAATAAATTAAGTCTAACATATTATTTACTCTAATGTATTAAATGTTAAATCATATGGATAAATATTTTAAAGTATGAGTATGCTCAAATTCTTTTTTTTTGACTTTTAAAGGAGTCCATTTCATGTACTTGAAAGAAAAGACCTTTATGATTATACTATATCTGCAGTATCAGACGTAATTTTTCTAGAAAGAGAAATTTAGTTAAGTGGACCGCTAAACAATAGTGTGTACAAAAAGGTGTTGGTAAAGTCGGGAGACAATATTAATCTTGGTTGTATAAATACACCAAACTTGATGGAGAGTGTTGAAGAATGTCTGCAGAAATGAAGTAATTAACCGAGGTACCATACCGAGCTGAGGTGTTTAGATGAAGTAAAGAAGTGCCGAGCCGAGGTGTTATACCGAGGTGAGGATCAGAGATCAAAGGAATGCTGAGCTGAGGTGTTAAGCTGAAGTGAGGCAGGAGTAGCGAGCCGAGGGGTCAAGTAGAGACGAGACAGAAATGCTCGAGCAAAGAAGATGAATGCTGAGGCGACAGGATGCAGTGCCAAGGTGAAACGATGCGATGCCGAGGTGATGAGATAAAGCACCAAGGTGAAAAGCGCTAGAATCAAGATGTAATACCAAGCCAAAATAAAAAGTGCCGAGGTGAGTTAAAATGAGAAGGGTCGATGTGTTAAAGTGTGAGCTGAAGAAAAGAACACATGTTGGGATATGAAATGTTTTGATGATATTAAAAGATGTTTTGGAAATTCACATTTGGAGTTTGAAGCAAAATGAGAAAAACACACCGTGAGACATCAATCTCTCACATGGATCGATTGATGTGTACATCAGTCTCTCAGAGAGAGACATGGATCGATCCATGTTGATGTTGTTCCAGTTTTCATCTCCAACTTTCTAACTACGAGACCTCAAGCTTCTCTCAAGTTTTTGCTCTCAAAATACTTGTATTGTTGCTGATTTTACTTTATTTGTAAGAGTGTGATTTGTAAAGAAGAAGATTCTTCTTCTTGAGTGAAGTTTGTGAAGAGCAAGGTGTAGATCGTTGGTCAAGAAGCAAATGTGCTTCTTGTTTAAAGAAATACATGCCTTGAAGGGTTAGTTGATGGTGTAATGGTGCCTCATACTCCCAACAAGAATTCTTTGAGGAGCAAGGAAGTTCTTTGGAGGCTAGACTTCAAGGTAATTGGTATTTCTTGTTCAAAGTCTAGGCGTGTGGCCTAGTTCACCTTCTTGTATTTTATCTTTGGTTGTTGTTTCCTCCTAGAGAAATAACAATCCCCTCATTCGAAAATCCTTCTTGTGAAAACCAAGAAGATGGATGAGTAGAGTTTTTGACTTGAACTTCTATATATTTGGTGTTCTTTACGCTTCCGTAAGTTTATTCTTTTTAAAGAACACACACAAGTATTGATTTGTTCTCATCATTAAACAATTCGAAAATATCCATACTTAGTGAACACACTATTTAATCCTCCTTCTAGTGTGTTCTAAAAGACCTAACAGTAGAGCTGAAATCTTTTTGTTAGGCCGTCCATAGAGCCTTTGGCATAGCGCAAAAATCTTTCTCTTGATTTGGCATGAAGAGTCTTGGCAATGATGCCGGAATCTTATTGAATTGTTCAAAAACACCATTAATGGCCTTGACTTTATAGTCTTGAACTCACTTTGCTCAAATATGCACCCTTGATCAACGAATCTTTCAAAACATACGAAGTTTTTTAAACTATGCCCTTAAATCTCCAAAATATTTTTTTTGGTATTGTTTGCCTAAGTGTTATCTCAACCCCCTCTATCTTGTTTAGTCTGGAAATTCAAAAACAAAAATGAAGAAGATAAGTACAGGGAGAGAGAAGAGAAAAGAATGATGTGATTACTCAAGTGGGAGTGACTTCTTTTGACATAGTACCGTCGACAGTTTTCAATTTGCCCACTTGACGACTTAACATTTAAATATAATATATATATATATATATATATATATATATATATATATATATATATATATATATATATATCTGTGTGTGTAGACACACACTTTGACATCAAACAAAAAATATATATATACACTTTGAATAATTTCAGGAATTTGTGCAGTGAGAACGTTTCAAATTTCTGACAACACTTGCGCGATAGAAGTTTTAAATATTTGTCCAGCTTGCAAAAGACATGACACGTTTTTATTTGTTTATGTTGTAAAACGAAATATTGACAGCATGTTTTGAATAAGATTGAAATTCTCCACCGGAAGGAATATATAACACCACTTGCTAATGTAAGATGACCAAAGAATATGGTATAATTCGTTGTATACAAGGAGTTACAAGAGTTAAATGAAACTTAACGCACATAAGACAATTTGAACTAAAACATTAGTAACTAATACATTTCTTAGATTGGCTGGCAATCCGAATTCAGTGGTGAAGGCCGTCTCTCCACCTCAAGTATATATCTTTTGATTTTTTCTTCAAATGTATGCTTGCCTGAAAACAATCAAGAAGATCAATAAATAGTGTAAAATATTAGATGAAATGAACAAAAGACGGATCAAAAGATATGGGCAATCAATCTGAGACATAATCTATTATGCACATTGTCCTGACTAAAAAGCTTACAACGAAAAGACGAAAAAAAGAACAAATACAACATAGAAAGTATCAATTCACTAATAAAACATGTCATCAATGTTTTATCTTAAACACATAATTTAAACCGAAAATCTATGGTACAATCACTATGACTATTTCAATATCGGAAGATTAATTTTTATATTTAATAAAATCCCTTCACAAGTATATATTCCTATTATTGTAGTATTTATGTAGGTACATATAGAGTCGTGGGTCTTACTGCAAACAAACTCTCTATCTCTTGGGATGGAGGTATTGTTTGCTGTTGGGATATGAAGAGTTTTGATGAAATTAAAAGATAGTTTGGAAAAGACAAAAAGGAATCTAACACTTGGAATATGAAGTAAAATAAGAAAAACACACTGTGAGACATCGATCTCTAAATTGAAGGACATCGATCGATCGATGTATACATCAGTCTCTTGAATAAGAGACATCGATCGATCGATGTATGACAGAACAAACCCAGGAACTTTCTGTGAGACATCGATCTCTGAAGTCATGCACATCAATCGATCGATGTGTACATCGATCTCTAGAAGAACATACATCGATCGATCGATGTATGAGAGATCAAACCTGGAACTTTATGTGAGACATCGATCTCTAAGCTACAAGACATCGATCGATCGATGTATACATCAGTCTCTCAAATAACAGACATCGATCGATCGATGTGCTACAGAATTCAAATTTTTTGAACGTTGAAACAAAATCCAAGGGAGATTTATGATGTTTTCTCTCTCCAATCTTGCTCAAATTTCTTGTGGACATTAACTCAACATATTACATGCTTCCTTGACTATTGTATACATGTCTAAGATTCTCTAGGGGGGCTATCCAAGATCAAATCACTTCATAGGGTGGCTAGAGACTATTTGGGCATTATCTTGATATTTTTGAAGATGAAGACTTGGTGGAGAGCCTCAAAAACATGGTGAACTTCATCTATAAATAGAGGAGGCTTGGATAGAGCAAAGACACACTTTCAACATCATCTAGCTTCATTTTCCATTGTTGTATATTTCTCTCATACTTGTAAATTTGTTTAAAGCTTGTTTAGCTTTTCTTTGATCTTCATTGTTGTATATTGAGAGAAAGAGAGTCAAGCACAAGAGGAACCATAAATATTTGATCTCTTGCTTGTGCTTAGACTTGTGTGAAAGTGTAAACCTTACCATATTTCTCCAACCCACTGTGAGAAGTTCTTGAGGGAACTTTTGTTGAAGTTGTGAGGAAGCAAGATGTTGTTCTTGCTAAGAGCTGTAGTTGTTGTAGTTGCACAAGTGTGTTTTGTGCAAGAAGTTGCTGTTGTTGTTGCTTACACTAAAGTGTTAGTGTAAGTATTGCTGTGGTCGTTCTTATTGTTCATAATAAGAAGAGTAGTTGTTGAAAATCCACTTTGGAAACAAAGTGGTAGTGGAGTAGAATCATTTACGATTCGAACCACTCTATATCCGGTGTACTCATTCACTACTTCTCATCTCCCATCCTTGCTCTGATTTTGAATATCTTTTTGAGTTGAGCAAACGAGAAAATTCTGCAAAAGAGCCAAACACTCTATTCACCCCCCCTCTAGAGTGTATTTCGGACCTAACAATTGGTATCAGAGCTTAACCTTGATTGCTTGACCTATCTTTGCAAGTAGCAAGGTTAAAGATCATGACAATGACAACCTCAACCTCAACCTCTTCATCTCACACTTCATCTCCTAAGCCTACTGCACTATTTTCCGGATCAAACACTAAAGCACCTATGTTTGATGCCCAAAATTATTCTTTGTGGAAATTTCGAATGATCAATCACTTGAAAGGCTGTGGATTTGATATATGGAGAGCCGTTGTCAAAGGAATTGAAGTTCCTATGATTACCAACTTAAAAGGAGAATCAATATTCAAAGATGAAGATGACTACACCGATGAAGAAAAGATAAGATTTGCCATGAGCAAGTAAGAATGGCCAAACGACTTATCCTCATGAAGGAGTATGAGATGTTCGGAATGAAAAGTGGTGAAAAGATTGAGGAGATAATCGATTGATTCACACGAATAGTGAATCAACTCTCCATGGTGGACAAGAAAATCTCAAACGAAGACCTTGTCTCAAAACTCCTCAACTCTTTGCCAAGAGAATGGACACCCAAAGTCACCGCCATCACCGAATCAAAGAATCTCAAGACTCTTACCCTTGATGAGCTATCCGGTAATCTTCTTACTCATGAAATTCTTATTGATGAACAAAATAGGATGAACTCTATCAAGCCCACACAAACATCACACAAAGGATTGGTGGTAGAGTCCGATGAATCGGATGAGGAAGTTGCCCTTCTAGTAAGAAAAATTAGAAGAATGGCAACTAGAAATAAAGATCAAGCAAGAAAGTTCTTCAAAAGACCATCTAAAGAAAAGGAAGCAAGTGAAAATTGCTATAGATGTGGTCGACTCGGTCATTTCATTGCCGATTGCCACGTTAAAGAGCCGCAAAAGCAAGAGAAGAAGGTCTTTCCTCAAAACAACAAAGCCCTCAATGCGGAGGTAACCACGTGGGATGAACTCCTTTCGGAATCGGAAGGAGAAGAGAGTGAAGATCAAGGTGTTGGACTTGTTGCAATAGTTGACAATGCAAAGATTCAACATACTTGTCTCATGGCAATTGAAGATGATCTTGAGGTAAATTCTAATCCTTCAAATCTGCATGATGAAATAGGAGATTTGCAAGATGACTTTGAAAAATTAAATTTAAAATATAAGCATTTGAAGAAAGAGTTCAAGAAATGCATCTTAGAAAATAAGAGCTTGCATGACAAGAACATTTTGATGTTTCAAGAGCATGACATCATACTCACCATGCATAAAACCGTAGCTCTTGAAAATGTAGAAATTAGAAAAGAATGTGAGAAACTAAAGTTAGACTTACAAAGACTAACAAATGGCAAAAACAACTTAGACATACTACTTGAAAATCAAAGAATTGGAAATGATAAATCCGGTTTAGGATTTAATTCATCATCTTCTTCTATTAAACCTAAGTCCTTAAAGATAAAGGCAAACAATAGAAAAACACAACAAAATTCATCATCTTCTAAACCAAAGCATGTACCCACTTGTTTTCATTGCAACAAACTAGGGCATGTAAAGAAAGCATGTAGAGCTCGATTTGAAAGCACATATGTTTGGAAGCCTAAGGGTCGACAAACTAACCCTAAAGGATCCAACCATCAAAGGGTACCAATGCATACAACTTTTGGTTTTGTAGGCTCTCAAGATAAATGGAGTAGCCAAAGAAGAAGGAACCAAATGGCTTATGGACAGCGGATGTTCAACTCACATGACCGGAGACAAGACGTTGTTCACCAAGCTCAAGCTCCAAGATGGTGGAACGGTGCATTTTGGCAATGAGAGAGCCAAAATCCTTGGACATGGAGAAATTGGTAATTCTTCCTTTACTATTAATAATGTACTATATGTAGAAGGGCTTAAGTATAATTTGATAAGTGTTAGCCAACTATGTGATGCTAATTTTCAAATTGAATTTGTGAAAAGAAAATGTGTTGTGAAAAAGAACGATAAGATTGTTTTTGAAGCTATTCGTAAAAATGATGTTTACAAATTTAACACACATGATTTGATAAAACAAAATGTTTCTTGCCTAGTTGCCAAAAATGATTTGACTCAACTATAGCATAGACGACTTGGACACATTAGTTTTAAGAATTTCAAAGAGATTTGCAAAAATGACAGAGTCCAAGGTCTTCCAAAATTGAATTTCGAAAACCATGGCTTATATGACACTTGTCAAAAGGCAAAGCTTGTTAAAACAAGTTTCAAGCTCAAAAGTGAAAACTCCACCACCAAACCTCTACAATTGCTTCATATGGATTTGTATGGGGATATTGGTATGGCAAGTCTAAGTGGAAAACATTACACCTTTGTGGTGGTAGATGACTTCTCTGGGAACACTTGGGTAATGTTCTTAGCTAAAAAGAATGATGCATGCCAAGAATTTATAAAGCTTTGTAAAAGATTAGAAAATCAAAGAGATGACACAATTAAGGAAATTAGAAGTGATAGAGGTGGTGAGTTTGATGGAGAATTTCAAGAATTTTGTGTATCCAAAGGGTATGGACACAGTTTCTCAGCTCCAAGAACTCCTCAACAAAATGGTGTTGCGGAAAGGAAGAATAGAACACTTCAAGAAATGAGTAGAGCCATGCTAAACGAATTAAAGCTACCCAAATATTTTTGGGCCGAAGCAGTAAATACCGCTTGTCATGTGATCAATAGAGTTTATTTGAGATCATTTCTCAAAAAGACTCCTTATGAGCTTTGGAAAGGTAGAGTACCAAATATTGGTTATTTCAAGGTATTTGGTTGTAAATGCTTTATACTTAACACCAAAGATAACTTGGATAAACTCGACTTCAAAGCGGATGAAGGAATCTTTATGGGTTATGCTCAAAATAGCAAGGCATTTAGAGTATATAATAAAAGAAGCATGAAAGTTGAAGAATCAATTCATGTAAAATTTAGTAAACTCAATGAGGATCAATCAAACATTAATGATGATGATGATGATGAAATAATTGAAGTAAGCCATATAGAGAAATTTGAGAATCCAAAAGGTAATATCGTTATTGACCTTAGGATTGATCCCCTTGAACCTAAGGTTGAAGATGAAGAAATAGGTGAAACTAGCCAATACATAACGACTAGGAGAAAATTCAATGAAAATGCTTTCATTTTACAAGTTGAACCTAAAAATATAAAGGAGACAATAAATGATGAAGATTGGGTATTAGCTATGCAAGAAGAATTAAATCAATTTGAAAGAAGTGGTGTTTGGGAATTAGTTGCTAAACCAAGTGATCATCCCGTAATTGGCACTAAATGGGTATTTAGAAACAAAATGGATGATAAAGGAAACATCACTAGAAACAAAGCTAGGTTAGTAGCCAGGGATATAGGCAAGAGGAAGGCATAGACTATGATGAGACCTTTGCCCCCGTAGCTAGGTTAAAAGCTATTAGGATGCTATTAGCATGTGCATGCTATAAGGATTTCAAACTATATCAAATGGATGTGAAATCCGCATTCTTGAATGGAATAATTCAAGAAAAGGTCTATGTAGCTCAACCACTGGGGTTTGAAAATTATGATTATTCAAATCATGTTTTTAAACTCAAAAAGGCCCTTTATGGACTTAAACAAGCTCCTAGGGCTTGGTATGATAGATTAAGTGACTTCCTACTTGAGAATAAGTTTTCAAGAGGAAAAGTCGACACTACTCTTTTTATTAAAGAACAAGGAAACCATCAATTGCTTGTTCAAATTTATGTAGATGATATTATATTTAGTGCTACTAATGATTCTCTTTGTGAGCATTTTGCAAAATTGATGGAAGGAGAATTTGAAATGAGCATGATGGGTGAACTCAACTACTTTCTTGGTCTTCAAATCAAGCAAACTCAAGATGGAGTGTATATATCTCAAACAAAGTATACGAAGGATTTGCTCAAAAAATACAAATTTGAGGATGGAAGAAGTGTGAGCACTCCAATGAGCACAAGTACGAAGCTTGACAAAGACGAAAAAGGAAAGCCGGTTGAGGTAACAAAATATAGGAGTATGATTGGTAGTTTACTTTATTTAACTGCTAGTAAGCCGGATACTTTGCATGCTGTGTGCTTATGTGCTAGATTTCAAAATAAGAAAGGATAATACCACCAAAATATTCCCAACTTCAAGCACAATAATAGGACATGTGAGAGCTCCATTTGGACTCAAAAAAATCTGCTATGACTAGCCATAGTCGTTGGCTATTTTTGAAAAAATCCAAGTTGGCAATTTTGCCAACTAGCTCCTTTTTGGTTGGTCCACTTGTCTCCAACTCATAAAATGAATAATGTATCATCTCCACCTGCTCATACACGTTTTTGAGCATACAAATATGTGTAGCAACTCAAATTTTTGAAGAAGAAATTAATAGATAATAGTTGACAAGATTATGTCAACGTGTAACACCGAAATTCCCAATATTTCTTCTTATATGTCATGAACATTTTCACACCTTTGACACCTTTTATATCTCTGAATAATGATGATAAATGTTCTCTTATAACATATATAAGAGAGACTTCAAGAAAAAATAGAATGTGACATCTCAAATCGTCACATATCCAGCTATAGTCAATAATATCATCATATGAGAGAAATGATATAAGATCACCATATTATCTTCAAAATAATAATAACTCAGCTCCAGAATGAAGATAATAATATGCTCAAGAGATTCTTTGAGTGAAAATACCAAAAATACCCTTGGGGGTAAAATGACCGAAATACCCCTGGTATATGAAAACTCCAGAAACGACTCAGATGGCCATAAAACTCATGATATCACCTTTTTCATGATAAATATAATGAGAATACATCCTTGAAATATTTTTCACCATGTGATATTCCTACAAAACTCAAAATACCAATTTTGCCCTTTTTGGTAAGCCGTAGAAACTTCCAAGGCACATTAGTCATAATACATTTAAAATCATCAGAATCACATAAGATTCACATAATGAGCATGTATAAATCATATACAAATGAAAACAACCATTTTAACACCTTTTAGAAAAATATTTCTAAAAATCCTAAACATTCTGTGAGACGTGGATCGATCCATGTGAGGGGCTGACGTACGTCGATCAATCCACGTGAGGGGCTGACGTACGTCAATCGATCCACGTGAGAGATCGACGTCTCACAGTAACTTTTGGTTCTTCTCAATCCAACATGGATCGATCCACGTGAGAGACTGACGTACATCAATCGATCCTTGTGTCTCTGCCTGAGAGATCCACGTCATTTTTCTTCACTTTTTCATCCTTTAATCACATATAACACCATATGTGACATTTCTAAGTATTCACCACTTAAAATCATGAATTTGAAAATTATCCAAACATATTTCTCAACATAGACCTCTACAATCTCAAGTATAAATACCCTTATGTCCAGACGGGGATGGGAGATCGGACTTTTGATCCAACTTTTGGAACAACTTCTGGAGCCTTTTCACGAGAACTCCATCTCGGCCAATACATAAACAGCCAAATACTCAGAGAGATATTATGACAGGTCCCCAGGACCTCTAATGTTTTTCTTCCTTCTCAGGTTCCGTTAAAGGATTTAGAAAGAAGATTAACTGCACACAACTCGGGTCATCTCTGATCCACTCGGTGAGCAATTTTGGTCACCATCATTTGGTGCTAGAAGGAGGGCAAGCTAACCTTCATACTCCTTAAAACAGCTTTTCAAGGCTTTCTTAATATATATATCCTACCATTTTATTGAGGGAAAGATGGATAAAAATGATGGAAAAGGGTTCAAGCAACCTATGACATCCAAAAGACGTCAACGACCTCTTCAACAACAAACGGAACAGTGTTCCTTGGAGCCAGGAGAGTCTTCAACTCCTACTGTTGCTTTCACATATAAAGAGCACATACGGGCTGTAAATTATGTGGCTCAAAATCCTGGTGTATTCCAAGCTGTGGTGAAAGAGATGAAGGGGAAAGCTTCCGCAGCAGGACCCAGTGGATTTCACCCCAGTAACTCTCACCGCAAGAAGAACACCTGGAGTACTCTCCAACTCGACCTGACTATCATCCCAGACGTCAGGCTGGATTTATGGCTGACGCTAGGCGTTCAGGATAAAGGTCTAGCCACCAGAATTTAAAATACGCACAAAAATCGTTGCTGTCATTGAAGCATGGCAGAAAAGTTGACAATAAAGGCAGAGCACCGGCACATGAAAGGCGCTCTGTCCGTATTCGGCTGGTAGGCCGAAGGAAAGAAAGGAACTCTCTGCTAGTCTCAAAGGCTCACGTTCTTTCCTACATGAGGAAGAAGGGCCTGGCAATAGAGCCTCAGCCCCTCATAGGACCACTCCATAAGAGGAATCATCAAATATACTGTCTTTATCACCATGATATTGGGCATGATACAGAAGACTGTAAGCAACTCGTCCAGGAGATTGGACGTCTGATTAAGCTTGGCCACTTACAATGGTTCTACAATCCTAGGCCAAGGCTGCACAACAAGCTCAACTTTGGCAGGCTTCCTCCGAATGAAATTTGCCGACCTGAGCAGCAGCACAGGTCGCCAAAAGAAGAAGATTCAGATTCGGATGGGCAAAGATTGCGGATCTCTGAAAGTATACGACTGATCTAAAAGCATAAGCCCACAAAAGAATCATGTTTCATCTTCCAAATTTGTATTCAAAATTCTCATGTACACAAATGTGAATGGAATGCACTTTTGTTATTTGCAAAAGAATGGTCCATATGTTTAGCCGTGCTTTATATTGACCAATGAGACAAACTCTTATCTTAATCAAATTCTTCAGCCAGCTTGGCTCGGCGCACTTATTTGGAAATGTCTGGTCCAGATCAGTTCGGCCGGGACAGGTATTCAGCTTGGTTTAAGGGCATGTTCATTCTCTTTTCACATTATGGTTCATACTGAGGGATTCATACAGACTGGGAATACTGGGAATGCTAGATTTCAAAGTGTCTTTTCACATTAAACGTATCTTTAGGTACTTAAAAGGAACTTTGAACTTTGGGTTGTTTTATCCTAAAAATGGTTGTTTTGATCTGAGAGGATATAGTGACTCCGACTATGCCGGAAATCTTGTTGATAGGAAAAGCACCTTCGGGACATGTCAATTCCTTGGAGATTGCTTAGTTTCTTGGTTCTCCAAGAAACAAAATAGTGTGTCACTTTCAACGGCGGAATCCGAATATGTATCGGCCGCTTCGTGTTGTGCACAACTACTTTGGATGATCAACACCTTGAACGATTACAATGTTAAGTTTGATAAGGTTCCCATCCTATGTCTGAAAATTAGGCATGCCTAATAAAATCCCTTCACAAGTATATATTCCTATTATTGTAGTATTTATGTAGATACATATAGAGTCGTGGGTCTTACTGCAAATAAACTCTCTATCTCTTGGGATGGAGATATTGTTTGCTTGGCTCTCACCCTTCATAGACCCTAGCGATAGCTTTTGCTGTCGTTGTGATATAGTAAGTATGATTGTTGTTGTATTGTGCAATCATTATTCTTACAAATATCTATAGATAGAAGACATCAAACTTACTCCTCAAACAATCTTGATCATCTATCCAGAAATTGGTGTCTATTTCCATGCTCCGTAACATAGTTTTTGTTTTTTTAAAAAAAAAACTTACCTTGCACCATCAGCGTGTGTGGCATTTAATGAAGGTGGGATATAATGTAATTTTGTGTCTAGTTCAAATATTAGACATGACAAATTGGGTAGAGGATCATGGACTCCTCATCATAGCTTCGGAAAGGGCGTATCATACCAAAGACTTGAAAGATAACTTGGTCATAATATCCATATTTTTAATTTTTTACTCCCTGTAATTCCGAATAAGAATATTGCATTGATTCTGACATTGATTTCCATCATAAGTTTTAACATGTAGCACACTTTTTTTGTGACTCAATCAACTCTTTGATACTATAAATCCTTCTAATTTTCTGCCTATGAACTCCACACTTATACAAGTTAAAGTGATCCTTGGAAAGTTCAGATTCGGAGATGGTTAAGCTTGCATGGTGTTTCATGTCCCTGCTGATCATCTCTTGTGAGTATAGCTTGATTTGTTCTTCAATCTTATCATTATTTTTGTCACGATAATAAATATAAAAAAAGTATATTTGTAACTAAATTCATCCCCTTATTTGATAGGTGAAACAAATGCATATAAAGACTTCGTTGCAACCACAAAAATTCCGAGGAAACTGTATCCAGGTCAGGCCGGTCTTTCAATAGCCAAAAAACTTATAGTAGATTGTGGTACAGGCGAATGTGATGTAACCAGAGGTTCATTAGATTGTCCTTCCGGCTGCTATTGTTACCCAAGGGAGTTTTGCATTCCCGAGACCTAAACATCAGTTCAAGACCAAGATTGTTGGATCTAAGAACAAAAGTACAACTGTCTGTAAGTACTTACTTCAATTGATTGATTACTTACTGTTTTATGAATTCCCTATTTACAAAGATTTCATATTTCTATGTTTTGTCAGGTGTTGTTGGCTTCAAAAAAAGCTAAGTGTAGATGGCTGCTAACTTTTGTTTCAATGATCCAATTATATACAGCCTTTGTGGGGGTTGGATCTGCTGAAGCATCTGAATCCGTTCAGCGGATTACTTTATATTTGATATATGTAATAGTTGATGTGATGTGTGACTAGACATCGATGCATTTTGCATGTTATAGAATATAGTACTTTACGTTTGATATATGTAATAATTGATGTGAGGCGTGACCTTACACCGGTGCATTTTGGACATTATGGATTGTAATTTTTATGAGACCGATTGATTTGAGACGTGACGACACGTCAGCGCAGTTTGCATGTCATGGATTGTTGTATGTTCTACTTGAATGAATACAAATAGCTAAAGAGATTCCGAAGGCTACAGTTTCAAAAACTGCATACTTTCTGGAGGACGTCGATTTCTCAGCACTGGCACGTGGATCGATCGACGTTTCCAGAATTCAAAATTTTTTGAATGTTGTAACAAAATCCAAAGGAGATTTATGATGTTTTCTCTTTCCAATCTTGTTCAAATTTCTTGTGGACTTTACTCCAACATACTACATGCTTTCTTGACTATTTTATCCATGTTTAAGATTCTCTAGGGTGGCTATTGAAGATCAAATCACTCCACAGGGTGGCTAAAGGCTATTTTCAATTTTTCAAGACTTGGAAATTGACTTGAAGACATGGTGAAGGCTCCAAAATGTAGCGAACATCTTCTATAAATGGAAGAAGCTTGGATGAGGCAAAAACACACTTTCACCATCATCAAGCTTCATTATTCATTTTTGTATAGTTCTCTCATATTTGTAGAAGTGCTTAAAGCTTGTTAAGCCTTTCTTTGTTCTTCATTGTTGTATATTGAGAGATAGAGAGTCTAACACAAGAGAAATCATAAATACTTGATTTCTTGCTTGTGTTTAGATTAGTGAGAAAGTGTGGACCCTACTATTTCCTTCAACCTACTGTGAGAAAGTTTTTGAAGAAACTTTGTTGAAGTTGTGAGGTAGCAAGAAGTTGTTCTTGCTTCTAGCTGTAGTTGCTGTTGTTGCACAAGTGTATTTTGTGCAAGAAGTTGTTGTTGTTGTGGCTTACACTAAGGTGTTAGTGTAATTGTTGCTGTGGTTGTTCTTATTATCTTTAATAAGAAGAGTAGTTGTTGAAAATCCACTTTGGCAACAAAGTGGTAGTGGAGTAGAATCATTTACGATTCGAACCACTCTATATCCGGTGTACTCATTCATTGTTTCTCACCTCTCATTCTTGCTTTGATTTTGAATTCCATTTGAGTTGAGCCAAACAAGAAAATTCCGTAAAAGTGTTAAACACTCTATCACCTCCCCCCCTCTAGAGTGTGTTTCGGACACAACATTGTTTGTTAAAATTATTTGCTGCTTTGTGATCTTGAGGTTATAAGTTCGTGATACGGAAACAGCTTCTTGCACAAACTGTATGATAACGTTGCGTATATCAGATCGTGAAACGATTCATCCACTCTCTAAACCACACAAACACGGAAGTCTAGTGCACCGAAAACGTCCTTCATTATTATATATGAAATTGGTAATTAAGTATTGTCAACATTCTAGACTATCTATGATCAACCAGCATGTGCATGTTCATTCCTTTTATATGCATTAAAACAGTAAATCCGGGCATCTTCTAAGGCCATTTCTCGTGCCGTTTACAAAGAGTTTTTTTCTTTTTTGGGGGGAGGGGGGGAGGGGTGGATCTTTATTAATATATTGCAGTAATTTACATCGACAAAGTTTTGTATCTAACTAGTAGAGACCAAATTATAATGAAGCCTACTACTATTTTTATACACATTTATAATTTTTTAAAAAGTGGCTCTTTCAAGAACTTCCTTCTCAATACGTTGAGGAGAGAGCAATGTCGAAATAAGACCATGTGCGAACTGATATATCGACTCCTTAAATATATTCATATGCTCTTTTACTTGTTCATTCATTTATTCCCATTTTATGAAAATATTATTTAGACATTTGTTTAATCTCTGTCCCTCGTTAAATGTATAGTGTCTTGCGCAAATTAGGACGCAGAACCTTCTTATTGTAAAATTAGTAGAGCCAAAAAAAATCAAATTTTTATGCTTAAATTAGGAAATAAAAGCAATAAGGACTATCTGACAACCTCGCGAAATTACTTTTCTTTTTTACATAAACATTAGTTTATAAAACAAAAGAAATATAAATTAAATTATATATTATATGTAGATGTACCTTTTCTGTATTTGAGAAAAAGTAATGGAAATACGTTGTTTTCCTCGTGCATGGTTCTTAGTACCATAATAGTAAAACAGATGTTTCATTAACTGAAAGAAAGAAAGTAGGACAATTCAGTTTATTCATATCAATTACCTAATTATTTTTTCTGTCGTGTGTAATTAATTTCTGTTACTACGGGAAATCCTACTGTCTACAAAAAATTAATAGCAACAATAATAATAAAGTCCTAGAGTGGAATTTAACCAAACAATTTCTCTTTTTTTTTTGAAATGCAAACCTTTTTTTAGTAAAATTACTTTGTACTCTTTGGATGGAGGATATGTATAACCTCATCCATTCAAACACCAACAACGTTCTTTCATTGACTTAGAGACTCCCGCTTATGGTGGGGTATGGATAGATCGGATGTATGTAACTATACTCATGTATTAGATACACACAAAGGTTGTTTTCTCATGACTCATAATGAAAAGTGCTTGAAGCTGTGCCGATCAACTGCTATTTAACAATATAAAAACACGGCCAATTTAGTGAATCATTTTGATTTATTCCATCATATTTCAAAGTCAGTAAGAGTATGTAACATCACACCTGGTAGAATTTTGAGACAAAAATAAAGCTACTGAAAAACGCAACAGAGAGGAACAGAGAAGACATAAAGGGATATAATTTTTCTTAAAAAAAGGAATATGACTTACAAGACGTTAGAGAATATATTATCTAGATACATATATAAAAGTGTTATTTTAGTATCCTACCATATGATAAAAAGTACCATTGTAAAATAAAAAGGGTTGCACTTGTAGCGATTGAAGCTCAAAATCTAATAATCATAACACCTCTTTATTAATTAATTAATTAATTAAGCCAAGCCTGATGGACGAGTACTTTACAGTTAGATTGTACCTTTCATTATCATAAAAACCAAAGTATCCCACTTTAATTCAATTAATTAGGCACTAACTAACTAGTTGTGTGGGAAAAATGAGTAGGTCAATGATTGCAAAGTAGTTTCCCAATATTTATTACATATAAGTCCATGCTAACATCCACAAAATCCAATTGCCACCTAAGCTTAGATTGTCCTCGATCTTAATGATGCCATGGTATCATGTTAAAGACCTCCAATTTGTAGGGATTAGATCTCCTCATCCCAAAACCCTCATCCCTTTACCGTCCGCTACGTGACAGTCACCTTATTATATACCTCTTCTTCTGCATTCCTTCATCTAACTTAACCACATCCTTCTATTACGTGACGGACAGTGAGAAACGGAATAGAGATTTGGGGGTTTGTGACCCTTCACCGGTTGATCGTACATAGTTTTAATATATTGCTAACTGCGATGTGTTCCCCCCCCCCCCCCCCCAAAATAAAGTTAAAAGCAAAAGTTGAATGATAGTATAATAGTAATTCTCTCCTTCTAAAATATTATCTTATTTGATTTTTCAAAATAGTATAAATTCTTTAAATATAATGTTTAAAGCTATTTTAAAAAATCAAATGTAACAATATTTTTTAAATAAAAAGAGTATAAGTGTAATTAGCAACGTAGGTTTAGAGTATAGAGTCTTAAATTAGATCAATTACTTAGATTCAACTACTTATATATCATGTATAGGCTAACTCAGAAACGGTAGGTGTGACATATCGATTTACATCTCCTACAATGTTTTAACATTCTCTTCATACATATCTAGATGTGGGTAGTTCCAGGAGCCACCAATTACGGTTTCGGAACTGCCGCATGATTCCAAAAATCAGGAACCAAATCCGTGGATGAGATCACCTCACCGTTTGGTGACTCACCCCACTCTCCACAACGTGGCATAACTCTCATACAACTGATCACCACCCATACTGTCACGTGTCACACGGTGACGCGTGCAGTGAAAGAGTTGCGGTGAAGAGATCTGAACCCCCAAATCCGAAATCGGGGATATGCTGGTTCCGGCGGTTCCCCATCTGGCAGTTTCCATTTGTAAACCATTGTTTCCTTATTTAGGCATAGTTTTCCCCCGTCCCATTCTCGGATCCACTCTCGATTTCATTCCCGGTTCTAAAATGGTTTCTAATTTTTCTATAATTTTAATATACAAATATATAGTTATGTATGTAAAAAAATATAAGAATAAGGGGAGAGAGGAGAAGAAGGAGGCTTGAGTTTAATTATAAATGAAATATAATTTACAACTAAATTGGCTACGTATCATTTATGTATATATAGAGTAATAATATTACTTACATACATTAATGAAACAAAGCTCGCACAGTTTTTTCAAACAAAATGTATCTTATTTGTCTTCTACAAGTTCAAGGTTTTGATCCAGATATGGGAGAAAAGTCACCCATGATTGTTACCGAGTCTCCACCAATATTTATCACCACAATAATTGCAATGCACCATAGAATTCGAATTTGGTATATCTTCGACAACAGGTTCTTTCCAAAAAAAATTCAGTGAAAAGTCGGTCGTACAGTGGAAGAGGTTGCTGTTATGGAGGAGACGAAACTAGAACAGTAGAATTGTTGTTATCTATTTTGTTCACCAAAAAAAATACTAAGCAAAATATATTGAAAGTGATAAGAAGATAAGGAGTCCGATGGTGGTGTGAAATAAATGGTTTTGTTTGTATTAGTATTTGTAGATGTAAAGCTTAAAAACTAAAGAAAAAAGACATTTATTACCGTTGGAAGAAACTAAGGGACATTTAGAGGAAAAAAAAGAAAGCGAAATAGACAACTTGGCAAGTAGCCGTTTGTGTAGCCATGTACTTATATAGTAATATACTTATATATTTGTACAAGTGTATGACTATATACGGGTAAGTGCATTATATATATAAGTGTATAACTATAATTATATGAGTATATAGGTATATAGCTATACAAATATATAATCATATAAGTATATTGAGTATATAACTTCATAAGTGTGTGAATATATAATCATAAAGATATGTAAGTATAGAAATATGTAACTATATATTTATATACTCGTATAGTTATACAGTTATATATTTTTATGGTAATATATTAATATGCGCGTGTAGTTATAACTATATAGCTATACAACTTGTGTTTATATAATACACAGTTATAAGTATGTAGCTGCATAGCTATATACACATATGATATAACTATATGGTTATATAAGTATGTAACTACATAATATACTTATATACTGTACAAGTGTTTATAAGTGTAATTGCTATATATATATATATATATATATAAAGATATAACTATAAAGTATATAGGCATGTACCTATACAAGTATATAATCATGTAAGTATATAAATAAATAACTACATAAGTATTTAACTATATATAGATGTATGAGTATATGACTATATAGTTATATAGTATGATATATAACTCTATACTTATATAATATATGTTATTAAAACTTATCATACACTTATATTTTTATAGTTATACACTTATCTCATAGTTATATTATACACACCACACACTAACACACGCATGAATAGGGCTGGAAACGAGCTTAACAAAGTCGAATAGTGAGTTTTCAGTTTGGATTTGTTTAGCTAAGCAAATAGTTTGGCTCATTTCATTTGGTTTAACGAGCTTAAAAATTTTTTCGAGTTTGGTTCAAAAATGTTATAACTCCTTAAACGAGCGGGACAGTTTGCAAACAGTTTGGTTCGTTTAGTAAACAAATACAATTATGTGTTAGAACTCGGCTCGTTTAATTGTAATTAATGAACGAATTTGAACCGAACTTGAACTGTTCGTGAACCGTTTGGTTTGTTTAGTAAACCAATTTTTTTTCCTGAAATTTCACACACATAACCCAACAAACAAAATCAATAGCCCATCTTTGTATTTTGTCGAAAATTCCAAGATCGGACGGCATCCAATTGCCCACTTGCCTCTTTTTTATTTGCCCACGTATCTCTTTAAACTTATCACATCACCAATGGGTCCTGGTGTCAATTAGCTGTTCGTAGTTGTATTAAAAAAGTAATTTTTAGTTTTCTTTCAGTAAAATAAATGGAAAAAGTCTTTGCTTAAATAAGTCGCAAGACCGCAAAAGACACTTGTCGATTGCAGAGAGCCTAAATAGGCGAAGAAGAAGGAAACTGATTTTGAGGTAAATCACTCTTTCTCTGTGATTTTAGTTTTATTTTTATAAAAAGTCTGTTGCTTTCCATTGTTAAACATAATTAGTCACGCTAGTGACGGTTAGAAATGGGTTAAGTGCATAATTAATGTAACAGTTTGTTATGAACTTGTAGTTGCAAAATGCAGTTAACATCACTTTCCTTACTTGTTTTGATTGATGGGTTTTCTTTAGTTCATCATCTTGTAGTTTATCCTATCCGATCAGAAGTGAAAGTGGGTGAATATCTGAGAAAAAGATGAAATTTATCTGGGTTCTTCTGGAGAAAACCTGATGTATTCTATTTGAGTATGATCGTGTGTGTGGTCAATCTGTGTATTGATGTTTCCAAGGTGTTTGTATATTTGCTTTGATGGATGAAGTTTGGAGTTAAAAACATTACTACTAGAGAGAAAGGGATGAGCTTCTTTTCTGGAATACTGATTTCTGCTCTACTTTTCACATTTACCTTTTTTGATTCCTGTAGGAACTCCATTCTGATGGGTTTTCTCTTCTCAAACATTTTCCTTTTTAGCTTTAATTCCTTTTGCAGCATGCACCTTATTCGGGATCATTTGAATATTTGTCTAATCAGTCACTTCATGGAGTTTCCACTGAAAGCTCATGATTTATCTGCTTTGATTTGCAATCTTTGCCTTAAAGAGCATGGTGTTTTCTTTTCTCTTTCTCCTCTAGTTTTGGTCCTCTTATGTTTTGTTTTGGGAGGGGAAATTGGTCCAATCGGGTTTCTTTTACCTTGATTTTAGATTGTCTAGGTATAGTGTGATCTTGTACTGCTTCAGTCTCCAATTCATTTGTTCTCCAAACTTGCAGCAACAATTTTTTTTGATCAGCTGTGGCCTTTCTTTGCTGTCCCTTGTCATGGGATCTTGTATCAACTATGAGAATGTAGCAAGCATGTCAGTACCTGATGGAAAGGGAACGGTCAATTATCCGTTAGCTCGACAGTCATCCATTTACTCGATGACGTTTGATGAGCTTCAGACTATGGGTAGTCTAGGAAGGGACATTGGATCCCTGAATATGGAGGAGCTGTTGAAAAGTCTTTGGACGGCTGAAGAGACTCAAGTAAGTGTTAGTGTTGGAGGACCTGGTCATGGCCCAAATGCGGATGGAAGTTTGCAAAGACAAGGTTCTTTGACACTGCCACGCACGATCAGCCAGAAGACTGTTGATGATGTCTGGAAAGAATTGCTTAAAGAAGGCGGTCCCTGTGCCTCTAAAAATGAAACTGATAGTAGGGTTTCAAATACGTTTCAAAGGGACCCTACTCTAGGTGAGATGACGCTGGAGGAGTTTTTGGCAAGAGCAGGGGTAGTTAGAGAAGAGATACAACCAGTTGAAAAACCCAGCAATGCTGGATTTTGTGGTGACTTCGGTCACACAAATGTGAATAACAATGGATTCTCTATTGATTTTCAGCAACCAAAACCATGTAAAGGGATGCTGAGTAGTCAAATGATGGGCAATGCTAATGAATTTTCATTTAATTTTGCATCGAAGGGCATTAGAATGGGGTCTCCCCAGCAACAGCAGCATCAGCAATCACAATCAAAGCTCCAGCCTCTTTCTCCTAAGCGAACTACAGCACCTTCTTCCTCTTCCCAGCATCAGCAGCATCCACAGTCGTATAGACAGGTGCAAACTAATTCTCATAAGGAAGCAACCAGTCCTTTTGCCTCTTCTCAGTCGGCAAGCTCAGGAGTGAGAAATTCGGTGAATGCTTCTTTAAGGTCTTCTAGGGCGGTCAGACATGGTGAAATGGTAAACATGGCAGGCTCAGGCGTGACAAATCCAATCTTTGGGATGGCTGATGTCTCTTTAAATTCTCCTAGTACTGTTACTCATGTTGGCATGATGAACATTGCAAGCTCAGCAATGAGTACGTCAGTTGGGATGACAAACAGTTCTTTAACTTCTCCTAAAGCAGTTGCACACAGTGGACTACTGAACATGAGCGGTTTACGTGGTGTGACAACAACGGTTCCTGGAGGATCTCCTTTGAATCATCTGCATGCAGATACGAGCTCCAAGAGTAGTTTGGATAGCCCACCTCTATCCTCTTCTCCTTATGCAGATATTGAGGGTGGACAAGGAAGGAGATCGTCACGTTCTTTAGAGAAGCAAATGGAACGACGGACGAAGAGAATGATGAAAAATAGAGAATCTGCTGCGAGGTCACGAGCTCGGAAGCAGGTAAATTTTTGGACACAATTGCGCTCTTAATGGAAACCTTATGCCCTCAAAAAAAAACAAAAAAAAAAAAAAACAGAAGAAGAAGAAGAAGAAGAAGAAGAAGAAGAAGAAGAAGAAAAGAAACCTTATGATTTCCATTGTATCGCAAAGCAAGAAAAACTTTTCCATGTGAATGCCTTTATATTGCACTTAGGGCTAACAGAATGGTAGAAGCAGCAATTCTTACAATGGCCCATTGCCAAGGTACCTAATATCTAATTCATGACACCTTGACAAGTTTCAGTTCAGTGTATTACAAGACGAACAGCAAAGAGATTGCCATTAGCAATATCCATAGAGAAGTATATCCTGATTTCTAGTGACAAAAACTGAATTTCATATCATATGCAGTGGTTGAGGATTTTTTTTTTCTAATGTGGTTTTGAATTTCTTCCCCTTTATGGCATTTTATTCTTGTGTATGATATGTTGAGTGACCGATCTTAACTCACAATCTGATATAGAAATTCTGTCTGGACAAAAATGGATAGATTTAGATCATTTGGTAGTAGTGTCACCTTTCTACCATGGAGCTGGTTTCTCCATGAGATTTGACTCCTATGGCACTTCTTGCAACTCTGTTTAAGTATTTGACATTCTCGTGGGGTAGGGTTTGGAAGGCATGGTAAATATGTAAAACTTGCTAAATTTTATTTTCGTTCTGCAGGCCTATATTGTACAGTTAGAAGGAGAAATAACAAAACTCAAAGAAAGTAACAGACATCTAAAGGAAAAGCAGGTACTAAAAGTTGCTTGCCAATATCAAAATCTTTCTGAAGCTCACTTGGAGGTTTTGATGATTCTGTTCCTGTACCATTGCAGGTTGAACTCATGGCAATGCAAAATAACCAGGTATCCTTTTGCTTGGCATATGTGTACCCATGAACTTAACCATTATCTGCAGGTAAATGAATAGTAATTCTCAACTAGATACTTATGAAATATGTATCCCAAATAAATTTAGGACACAAAAGTATAGTCAAAAAACGTTGAACTGAAAATGGTGACCTTGAGTTATAGACTTATATGCTTTCATTACAGGTACTTGAATCAGGTGGAGAAAGTAAAAGAAGACGCTTAAGCAGAACGTCATCAGGACCAGTGTGAAACATTATATAAAGTTACCCTGGGAGGAAGTGGCACTAAAGAAAAATTGCCAGATCAGGCATGGAATGATTTCGTAACTTTGTCTTAATGACTATTTAATTTGTTATAGGCATCAGATCCAGTGAGCCCAAGGGAAAGAGTTGTATTATCTAAGGTTTCCTGCACCTTGATGACTTTTTCAGCTTTATATTAACTAGTTGAAAAATGATGTTCCTGCCAAAACAAGTTAATGCTTGTCTTATTGATTTATTGTCTCTTTAAATCAACATTGACGGCATTTCTGAAAATGGTGGCGTTTCTTCCTACTACTGAAGCAAAGTTTCCAAGTATAGGAATCAAATACTAGGGTTAATTACCTTTAACACCCTTCAAGTATATCATAATCTCCCTTTGGTCCCCTAATGTTTTAAAATTCACCCTTAAGTACCTTCAAGTTTGGGTTAAAGTGGGAAATAGCATGAGAAATTGACATCTGGCAATGAAACCACATTCAACGGTAATATTATACTTCCCTCCATAATTATACACGAAATGACTAATTTACCCTCCCCTACAAGCTCAGTTTATGTTCCTGGTAGAACACCTATTTTTTGAGCGCGAACCATTCAGTTGAAGAAACTTCACCCCTACCAACATATAGAATTGTTGTCCTAATTCTTCCTTTCTCCTTAAAATAGACAGCCATGATAATGCACCATCCTTTCCCCTTTTCCTTTCCTCGTCTCCACAATCTTTTTCCACCATGAGAGCAGATGATCCAAGTGAAGATTCATTCTTCTTCCAAAAGAAATCGTATGATATCAACTACCTTGTCAATAGTCATAGTTCTTTTAACATTTCTCCATTCATTTGCAAGATGCATCCTTCACCGTCAAGTCCGCCGCCGTGCAGCGTTCCGCCTGCATATGGGGGTGATTAGAGAAGTTCATATTCACCGTTTAGAGAAACAAAAATTAGGGGTTGATCCATCGATCATTGCTTCGTTGCCAATTTTTGTTTTTAGTCACTCCGATAATAGGTAACAATAATACGACAGGGTCAAAGTCAAACGTTGATTGTTCCGTTTGTCTGTGTTACAAGATGGTGAAATTATAAAATTTTACAATATTGCAAGCACAATTTTCATACTGAATGTATTGGTAAATGGCTCTACTCACAACCCACTTGTCCGATTTGCTGAACCAAGGCCGAGCCGATTAGGCTCGTGTCTGACTAAGAAAAGAAGCAAAATTTATACTTACTAAAGAGCAGAAAGTTTTGATACAAAATAATGTGAATGCAAAAGAGAGAAATGCATCTTTAGAATTCTTCTCGGCGTTGCAAAAAAAAGATGAAGGAGGAGGAAAAAAAGGGATGAAAGAGTTAACAAAGATATTTCTTTATCAGGTAAAATAACCTACTTGGTTGAGAAGCAGCTTCTCCGTAGTCTTCCCAATCGTGGCATGAGCATTATGGCGGTGAAAGCGGCGAGCAATCACCGTTCGAAGCTTAAGTATAGGTGTACCCCGTCAAAACACCCGCTTGGTACAGAAGAAGAGCAATTTACAAATTGTGCAGAAGAACCCAAAAAATGAGCATCCGCACCATCTCTCCAGTTTCATTCCTCATCGTCTTCACAAATTGAACAATCCATATGCTTGCATCTACAATTCAAGTATATAGGTTTGATGTTACAGCAGCAGAGATATGGCGACAGAGGGAGTAATAATAGGTTTGCCATTAATTTTAAATTGATTCAGCAGGGGCAATTTTGCCATTTCAGCTTTATGTCAATTTTATTGCCAGGTGTCAATTTCTTATGCCTTTTCTCACTTTAACCCAAACTTGAAGGTATCTAAGGGTGTATTTTAAAACATTAGGGGAGCAAACGGAGATTATGCTGTACTTCAAGGGAGTTAAAGGTAATTAACCCCAAATACTATGGTTTGCTTACCGTTATCTTTATATGATACGCGTAAATGACAGATTTGGACGTTTTCTCTTTCCTTTCGCTAAGATTCAATGTGATTCCAAATTACATATTTAATTCCAAATGGAGGAATATGTGTGTTTTAGAGAAGCACAGTAATCTGCTTAACCTTAACTTCTCTGTCGCTCGTATGTGCTGTCATTTGGCTCTTCTCTTAACTGTATTCTGTCTGTCATAATGGTGAGAAGCTAGCTATGAGCCAGAGGGATAGAGGACCAGATTCCAGTATGTTACCTCTCGTTTTGTGCTGTTACATTCTTGATTTACTTATGTTTGCCTTCTCATATGGGAAAACGTTGGTTCTTGTCATTAGTGAAGTTGCAGTACCTTGCTCTGATCTCGCGTTAATGAGGAAAATATTACTCCTCGCTCGTAGAATATCTAACAGCAGAACCTTGTTGTGACATGTGACAGCAAGTACGCAGGTTCTCCTATCTCCCCTGGTGTATCATTTTCTACAGTACTTAGCCAAATCATGTCACCTTTATTAAATTTCCTGGCCGAATGCGTATGACTGTATAGTCTGTATAAGCCCGTAACCCTTCAACCTTTTCATTTATTTATTCACGTTGGTGTCCAAGTCATCTGGTACACAAGGAATGAGGTGTGAGGAAATAACCGCACGACACGTGATAGTAGAAGAGCTATGAGACTACGTGAGAAGTGGCCAACAAGAGTTATGAGACTGGATGAAAGACATATGAAAGGATGCCTGGTTCTTTTGCATTGCCATGAGTTCAACCTGCAATGGTACATGAATAGAGAATCATCAAAACTGCAAGTGACCTTCAGAAAGATTTTGATACTGTCAACCAACTTTTAGTACCTGCTTTTCCTTAGATGTCTGTTACTTTCTTTGAGTTGGGTTATTTCTCCTGCAGAACGAAAATAAATTTTACCTAAGTTTTCCATATTTACCATTGCCTTCCAAACCCTACCCCACGGGAATGTCAAATACTTGAAACGGTCCATGTTAGAAAGGTGATACTACAACCAAATGAGCTAAGTCTATCCAATTCTGTCCAGACAGAATTTCTATATCAGATTGTGAGTTAAGATCGGTCACTTGACATATCTTACACGACAATGTTATCCTATTACCTTAGAGTCTTCCGACATATGGCCAGGTGCATGCAATCATACTCATGTATTAGAAATACACAAAGGTTGTTTCACGATGATCAATAATGAAAATTGCGTCAAGCTGTGTCGATTGAACGCATTTTTATCCGACATGTCAATGTACATTACAAAAGAATCCAGATGGCACCTAACGAAGGGACCGGATCTCCTCATCCCCATACCTTCACCCCATTGTTCACCGCTCGCCACGTGGCAACAAGGGCTGATGAGGCTAGATGTGTGTCAACCGCATCTAGCCTCACCACCCTTTTGCTGGCACGTGGCGGACGGTGGGCAATGAGGTGATGATTTGGACGGTGAGGAGATACCATCTCCCTAACGAAATGCATAAGACGGTGCGACAAACACATCAGCCTTCTCAATCAGTTGACCCATAGCCCACAAGTCACTATCAGCAACACATCAACTGAGGAAACGCAGAAAACGTGTGGATTTTTTTTTACCCCAAAAACGTAACTCTATTTTCTTGTGATTTCATTTCACTCGTCTTTTGATTTGATCTCATTTCTCAATCTCTGCATCACATTTTCTGCATTGATCACAGGCTTTTACTTCTGAGAAGAATACCTCGATCGAGAGAAAATGGCTTCCTCTTGCCCTAGCTGTTACTCCGCTGCTCCGATTTCTCTTCCACGTCCTTTGGAGTTGGATCTTCGGAAATTCAGCTTTCCATTCCGAGCGGAGAATCGGTGGCAGGTTAATCGAGATATTCTTCGTTCTAGTTGCTTCTTTCTGCCCCGTAAATCTTCGTCGCGATTGCGAGCTCTTTGCCACCGTGAATCCAAAGGTAAAATCTTGAAGATTTCGGACATATTCTTGATTTACAGTATAATGCATTCTTTATTCTTCTGTTTTCTGTTGTTGTTTACATTTCGTTTTTGCTATTAGCTTGTTTTTCATTTTAGCTTGTGGCATGGGGTTGGAGGAAATAAAATTGTAAAACAGTCTCTCGAGATTTCCTGTCTCAATTTTAGATACAAACTAAAATGTTCGTTTTCCATTGTAATTTTTTTCCTTTCAAGAGACAGTGTAGCTTATTTTATCTGTGTCTCGGTCTTGAGAGAATTAGGGGGGGAAAAAAAGGGGGGGGGGGGTGCAGGAGAAGTTGCAAGCCGACGATGATCCGAGAGTAGCCTATGCCGCAGCCCAAGAAACTGAAGGAAAGAAAGTTTGGGTGGACTGGCGCGCGCTTCACCTTTGCCCTTCTCTCTTTCTGCCTTTTTGTTTTGGTTGTGCAGTGCTGCCTTCGCATTTTTAACTGTTGTATATTACCTGGGTGCACAAAACAGCTTGCGTGAACACTGCTAAGAAAAGTATTAATGTAAAATACCAGAGTTCCTTTGGCATGGTGGATTGCTGGCCTAGTCTCTCCAGGTCTCTTGTGTTCGGGGACAACCAAGAGTGTAAAATCCTGGCTGAAGTGTTTAAGTAAAACCTATATGCGTATTTTTGAGAAGCAGGGAATTATAGTTTGTCCTGATTGTCAGGCAACAATCTTGAGTTAATAAGGCTTAGATTTATCAGATCTCTGGTTGCAAGGAATTCTTGTCTTTCCTCAAGTTTCCTGGGCACTAGCGCACTTGTTCATCCTTTGCAAGGTTATATGAGAAAGTAAAATTCTGGTTAGTCGTAAACTCCTATTTTATTAGTAGTTCATCAAATTGGATTCGGCGGCACTTCAAATCAGGTGCAGTATTCATCTTCAAAAAGCAGACAATTGTTCATGCATGAAATGCATAGACAACCTATACAAATGGAGGATTGCATTTGATATTTAGGTGATATTTTTTCCTTACATACGTACAAGTGAATGTACCATGTTATTTATCAAGAGATGGTCTATCGCAGCTCTAAGATTATGCATGCTAGGTGTCCCACATTTAAGTTCTGGCTACGCATGTGTTCTAGCTTGCCCGGTATCTTTAAAATTCACTATGGCTCACCATAAGGTGTGGACTGAAATTTTCAACACTTTTCTATCGCTTCCTGCCTTTTGACCGTCGTAGTGAATTCTGATTTAAGTTCCAGTTCCATCAATTTATCATCCTCTTTTGAAGCTATGGCTGATTCATGTTTTCCGTCTGGAAGATATCTCTTAAGAAAAAGTTCCAATGGTGCAACCAGGGAGGAGACATTTGCTTCTGACTGCTACTTATGGCTAAAGACATGCATGTCTTACAGGCAGATGAAAACACTTTGGGTGCTCTGTATCACAGGAAACTGATTGATTTTTTGTACTTAAATCATCTGGCTAATTCCTGAGCTATCAAGTTCCTAACAGGATTAACATTCGTATCTTCTTGAATAACTAATAGCCTTTTCTTGAATTAACTTGAATTATCTATTGGTGGTGATTTATATTTGTGATTTGGGCTTTTGTAGAGGTTCGATGGAATCTGAAAATTTAATCTGTCACTGACCTCAAGTTTTCTTTTGCCAAAGGAACACCATATGAGTGCTGCAGTTATTGATGATAGATTGTCTTCATTTCTCACTATTTCTAGGTTAGCAATATGAGAATATTAAGATGGTGCGTATTGAGTTTCTTTGGTTTGTTATGATGTGCAGCAATGGTGGTCACTAGCAAGTCATGGGATCAAATGGTTCTGAACAGCGAGATCCCTGTACTTGTTGAGTTCCACACCAGCTGGTGTGGCCCTTGCAAAATGGTACACCGGGTGATAGACGAAATCGCGATGGAGTATCATGGGAAGCTGAAATGCCTTGTGATTCATGCAGATAGCGACGCGGTGGTTGCAGAGAACTATGATATAAAGGTGGTGCCAGTAGTGTTGTTGTTCAAGAATGGTGAGAAACGTGAAACAGTTTTTGGGACAATGCCGAAGGAATTCTACACAGCTGCCATTGAAAGGGTTCTGTTGTCTTAGTTATTTATCTGTACCAGCCCAAAGGATATGTAAATGATCAATAGAGAATCTTCCTAACATTTACCGTAAGCTCCTGCTTTCTGAAGTGGATCTTCCACCTCAGATTTTACTAGAAAATGCAAAATCGCCAGCCTATGCATTTTTTTTTGTTTTCCACGTTTTGCCACATGGCGGATCATGATTGGCTGCATGCAAAATGCGTTCCCCCTTCCCGCGTCACGGAAACAATTTTCTCGGGGAATATGATATGATATGATGCAAAACTTCCAGTGATCTCATAACTTGTACAACCCTCTATGTAAAAAATATTGATTTTTTCTTGTCTCATTTCTATTTTAGTTATTATTGTTTACTTTTTAAAAATAATAAGTATTAACCCGTAAAGTAATTTTTCTGTGTTTTATCTTAAGTAACCAATTAAAAGTATAATTGAAATATTATTCTACAAAATTTGACTTTCTTAAATGTGTTCACGTGAAATGCAAGTTAAGCAATTGTTTAGGTCAAAATAAGACAATGTTTTTGAAACATAGAGGTAGTAATTTCTTAGAAAGGTGGTTATTTCTTTTTCTGGATGTCATTCCTTATCCATTATGTGGGTTACTACCATAACTTGTAAATTTTATGTACATCGACGTCTAAGACTAAGTTATCTTACATAAGATGTTTCTAGGTGTAAAGCCTAATAGTTAAATTTGAGATATATGATTAATGTTATTCTTTGAAATTGTTAGTTGGAAACAAGTTAGCTCGTTTATACAAGTTTCTTTAAGTTTCATTTATTGGAATGTGTAAATGGAACAGATCTTTTGACCGTTATACGACTTTTATCTTTTGTTTCTAATTACTTGTTGCACATCCTTCCTTATTTTGTAATTATACAAAAGGATATTTGCAAAATTTAAATAAAGTTTGATCCAAATAAGTGTAAAAATCCTAAAGAAACGAAAGCATAACTCTTTGCTTCTTGTCCTCTTGTTTTTATGAGATGTTTTATGAAGTATTTGAGATGTCTAAGACATATTTGATCAATGTTGTGTGTGTGTTTTTTTTTTTTGGAAAAGGATCGATATATTAAATAAATAATGCGTCAATGTTTACACGATGATATACCTATGTACACCTCAATCAACTACGGTAGATGATACATTCTTTAAATAAATAATGCGTCAATGATGCGTCAATGTTTACATGATGATATACCTATGTACACCTCAATCAACTACGGTAGATGATACATTCTTTAAATAAATAATGCGTCAATGATGCGTCAATGTTTAAATAAATAATGCGTCAATGTTGTGTGTGTTTGACTAATAAAAAAACTCGGGATTCAGATGAGCCGTTCGATGGGGATGACGTCACGAAACAAACAAAAAAGAGTGCGTGTGACATTCACGAAAAACTACCCAGAAAAGTGGGGATGACGTCAAATTCGAATTGCCGTCATGGATTTTCTGGGAAAGAAAGCATAATATTATGAGGAGGAATCTCCTGTACTTTTTTTTTACTTTCATCCCACTGCTCACCGTGCAACACATGGCAGCATGATGAGATGGTGAGTCTAGATGCGGGTGACTTTCATCTAACCTCACCACACTCTGCTGTCACATATCGCGCGGTGAAAAGTGCGATTAGGCTTTTACGGTGAGGAGACCCTAACCCACCAATATAATGAGCCCAAAATTCTCGCTGGCTAAAGGAGCGGTGCTATTAGTACACCACTAAATATCGGGATATAATACAAGTCGTGTGCTTCAACTTTTACACGTCTTTGATGAATCTTTATTTTGAACTTTTCCAAAGCTGGAACATGCAACATGTATGATAACTTTTTTCTAAAAAAATCCCGTCCTATACGTATGTATGTACGAGTATATATGAAAATATACAGGGGCTGTTTTTTTAGTTTGAGATTACTTACAGAAATGTGATATTCTGATTGACTTTCCTTATTTAGCTCCTTACCTACAAGAACAACATTATCCCATTTTTTTAGAGGCTTCCGCCTATGACAGAGTATGAAGAATCGGATTTGTTTTTTAATAACCCATAATGAAAATTACGTTTTGTGTCGATAAAAAAAACAACCACCGCTCCTGACGTAAGCACTTGAAAATTAAACGAATCTGAAATTTATAAGTTTACAATCACATGTTGCTTTTTGAAAGATAGAGAAGCAAATAAAAGCAAAGAAACTAGTTTATCTGTTTATTATACTACTATCTAGCTTATTTTGTTTTTCACTATTGCTTTAATTAGAAAATATTAGAAAATGTAAATATATAAGTCGGACTGACAAATAAAAAGGGCAATATTTCAGGAACGAATTTTGATCAATATTTTATTGTTAACAATTGTTTTACGTATCAATTTTTTTTAAAGTACGTATCTGTAAAATACTTTTAAAACCCCTACTTAAATGAGTAAAATGACAATGTTACAAAAATGTTTATCGTCAATTTTCAAGAAAATAAATATGTCAATTGTTTAAAATGATATCCTATGAAACGGACACTCTCATTTTAGTCAAGATTTGGTCATACTTTACTCATTGGTTTCTGACCAGCCTTGACGCTTAAAAAATAAAAAATTGTTTCGGTGACGCGGAGAGGGGGACGCGTTTTGCACGCAGCCAATCATAGTCCACCACGTAGTAAAACGTAAAAAGCAGAAAATAAAATTTAAAGGCCAAATTTTGCCAGGTGGCGAGTCATGATTGGCCCCGTCCAATAGGCGCCCCCTCCCATGCGTCAGCGAAACACTTCCCTACAAAATAAAGCATATATTAGCCGGGTTCAGATCAGAAGAGACCTCAAGTGAATCAAAATATGAATTCTCCAATCACGCGACGCCACTTGTATAAAGTGGCCTTCTTTAAACATAAAAAAAAGTAAACCGCATGCCACTTTGTACACGTGGTATCGCGTGATTGGAGGCCTTATATTTTATATCATTTGAGGCCTCCTATGATCTCAACCCTATATTAGCCAACCTTATGCCTGTGTCTATATCTTTACATTGTTATGAACGAAATTATTCCGTGGCTTCTTTTAATTAACGGATGATAAGCATTTTGTATTTCGTGACAAATGTGATACCCATATAATAATGAAATAAACTAGTACTGCATATGACGATGAGGTTTCGATACTCTATGTCGAAGGCCAAACTCCCACGGATAGTAAAAACAAGTATGTTTGAGTCGATCCGTCACAGTCAACGTCACCTAATCGTGGAAAGGCGTTGGTCAACGCAATTGCTTCTCTACTCAGCTTGGCCAAGAAGTTGCAAGATGCATCGGGTCGGCCCAGCTGTCTAGTAGTGAAACTAACGTGCTCTGGCTTTTCGCTAGATGTGTGCTCGGACCTCATCACTAGCAATCTCAATGTTCGGCCCCGTCTTCAGAGTCAGACCTCTGTTCAGCTCGGCATAGTAGCAAGAGCGGACACCGACCATCAAGCAACATAGCCAGGTAGCACAACACATTGCGTCACTTGACCAACATGCAAACACAACCTGCCAGCGGGACAGGACGTGTGGCATCCACATATAGTCTCTTAGCATGCACTGACTACTCTGAGTATACAAAAAGAGAGGAAAACGCCCTATGAAGAATGATCTCCAATCAAATAGAGAAAAAGAACACATCTACGCCACTCAAAAAGATGAAACTGATTTCCTTACTTTTTTAGCATCCCAACATGGTAAAACTCACAACTGACTTGAGCATCGAAGGGTTTCTCTGGAGCAATAACTTCGGGACTTTTAATGTCGTTCAACCTATCCAGGTTTCGAGGATCGTTATTTCTGGCAACGTACTACTTTATCGAAGGACGTTTGTCATCTGGATCATTTCTGATTCTCGTGAAGATTCGACTTCGTCAGTATCCATATATTTTTTAGGTAAGCGAGGCATGCTAAAATAGTTGAGATCCATGAACTCGTTTCCATATATTAATATTTGAAGGAAAAAATTTGGAATGAGATACTATAGAAGAAACTTTTTTTTTTGAATTATATACTATAGATGATACAGTAGGAAAGTAATGGCCTTGTTTTGTTTCTTGTGTCTGTTTGTCTCAATACATTATACTGTACTTCCGTAGTGGGCACTTCTAAGGCCAATTTCAATGCTCTTGGAGCAAAACTCTAGTGGCCTCTACCGCCTCTATCCTAAAGAGAATTGTGGAGGATGAAAATCAGGAGCTCAACGACATTCTAAGTTGGTTGAAGACTTGTACAATGATTTACACAATGTGTCCTTCTAGAAACCAGACATTCAGCTTAGCAGCGATGGAACATTCACACTGTGAGTGTCTCTGGAATCGAACTCTTGACCTCTTAGAACAAACTTCAACCTAAATACCAACTGAGGTATGCCTTGGAGTTCAGTATCAACGCTCTCACTCTATGTATGCCTTTCTTGCGTATAAAAAAGCACCCTAGGCTTTAAGATGATATTCAGTTTCTAGGAATTAAAAACACACACAAAACACACACAAGTCAAGAAGCTTCATGGAACATAAAGGTGAATCGAAACATGGCAATAGGCACCTTGATTTTGAATTCGGCCATGCAAGCCTTCTTGAAAGCGATGCTCTTTATCAAGTAACCCTAATTTAGGCCTTCTAGTTCAGTTTAGTTGAAGTCAAAGTATTATTTTCCTTATATCGTCCATCAAAACTTATATATTTTCGAAGGGAGGGAGACAGAGAAAAAAAACTGTTAAGACGGAGCTGACATTGTCAACTGACCTGACCTTGTCTGAGGTGAAGTGACCTGACCTGACCCAATTGACCAGACCAGGCAAAGCACAGTGATTGGATAGAGATTGCAAGCATATATCGAAACATTGCTGAGAGACTTGGTCAGTATGTCAACAAAGTCATGTCAGCTCAGCTCAGTTCAGTTCGGACAAAGTCAGGCCGATAAGGTCAGCTCGGTCTTAACAAAAACAATCGGTTTGCAGCTTGCTAAACCAAAATTCTTGGTTCATTGTTTGCAGTACATTCTTGAAACAAGTGTGTACCCCAGAGAGCATGAATGCCAGAAAGAGCTCAGAGAATTGACTGCCAATCATCCATTGCAAGTGCTCCCTCTTTTATTATACACATATACATACATACATACATATATATGTGTGTGTGTATATATAGCTTTTTGTTTTCTTTTTATGAGATATTATCTATAATTGACATGATCGTCCCCGGTTGTGTTTCTTTAAACAGGAAGATAATAGCCACCCGTCCCGAAGGTAGCCAATTATTGGACATGCTCGTCAAGTTGACCAACTCAAGAAACGCCATGGAAATCGGCGTTTACACCGGAACCTCCCTCCTGGCCACAGCCCTTGCTCTTCCACCTGACGGAAAGGTACTCCTCCTTCCTAGATTATTCTGGGATAAATTACCTGACCTCATGTGTTCCAGCAAAATAGATTGGAGACGACCTCTAGCTTCCTTTTTATCCCCCCAATATTTACCTCTTCTTTCTGCCTTAAGGCAAAAAGATAAGGCTAATTGTCTGTCTAAATCAATATGGGGTGTTAGAGATGATTTACCAAACATAGGGGGTGAAAATATAGTTTTTTTGATGTCGTTTGAATATAATCGATATGTGTCGTTGTTGTAGGAGTGAAAATGTAGTTTTTCTATATATATATTAACTTGGACAGAAATAACATTTACGCTTTAGTACAAAAAAAAAAACAGGGAGGTAAAAGTAAAAAAAGAAAAAAGAAAACTTGAGAGGGTCTTCTATATATTTTGTTAAAATACGCAGAAGCAAAGTGTAATTATCCCTCAATTTATTACGGTTATTCTGTCCATTTTCTTTCAAAACACAATTTTATAATGCCGAGAGTATCTTTATTCAATAAAGAATAGACAAATAACATGTGAGTGTAGAAATATTGAAGAACATATTGAAGGCTGAATGAAGAGTTTATTCAGACTTCACAGTTGAATGTACAAATGAAGCTCCTTATATAAGGAGGCAATACCAACGGCTATAAACAATTGTCTAACGGCTATATACAAGCCAACGGCTATATTTGTCTACCATCACTAGAGCAGTGATACTTAAACTATTTCTAATGTATACTTATGTATAACTGTACAACATATTTACATGTATATGGTATATATTTAACTCTGTGTTCTATCAATACAGAGTGTGCATTCTCATATATTGCTGTAGTGAGTCGTGTTCAAAACCTAATTATCCGGCTCATTTGGCATTTCTTCTTCGTCATATTCCAAAAGTATTGTTAGTGTCAGAAAGACATGTATATGTAAAATAAATTAGACACATATATTTTTTCTATTTTTAATGAAATCAAAGACACACTCTTCTTTGACTGTGGAATATGATGGAATAAAGCAAAATGACACACTAAATTGGCTGCGCTTATTATATTGTGAAGTAGCAGTTGATCGACACATCTTGATGCAATTTTCATTATGGACCATCAAAAAAAACAACATCTGCGTATTTCTAACACATGAGTATTATTGCGTACATCCAAACTCTTCTTGAGCCCCTAAAACAATGAGGTAATGTTGTTGATGTATATACATATGTGCGCACATACATGCAAATGAAATTGGTTAGAAGTATTTTGGTTTAATGGTTTTCTCGTGCAGATATTAGCAATGGACATTGACAGAGAAGCTTACGAATTGGGGTTGCCTATAATTAAAAAGGCTGGTGTTGCTCATAAAATCGACTTTAGAGAAGGCCCTGCAATG
>AP025048.1:38144694-38271540 GCA_036186865.1 Eustoma russellianum | reverse complement strand
TCTAAACCCTGTACAAATGCGAGAACCTAGTTTACCGAGAACGTTTTTTTTTTTTTTGAAAATATAATGACAATAGCATTATCTTAATGAATATCACTGTCTTACGTAATTATTTTTGCCACATTTAACTCAGGGCAAATACCATGGAACATTTGACTTCGTATTTGTGGATGCGGATAAAGACAATTATCTTAATTACCACAAAAGAGTTATCGAGCTAGTCAAGGTTGGAGGTTTGATATGCTATGATAACACACTCTGGTTTGGATCTGTGACCGCACCACCAGATGCTCCTATGGCTAAGAATATTAAGGAACAAAGGCCTTTTGTCTTGGAGTTCAACAAGACTCTTGCAGCTGATCTAAGGATTGATCTTTGTATGTTTCCTGTAGGTGATGGGGCTACCTTGTGCCGCCGTCGCAGCTAATAATACCTCTCTCAGGCTTTGCTTTTTTAAAAGTTTTTTTTAAGGTTAAAATACAAATATATTAACGGAAAAAAATTTAATAACATAAGACAAAGTTCGGTCTTCTTCAGTATCTGTTTATAAGAAGAGTAAATCTTCTATCAAAATATCTGTCTTATCTTCTATCACGTTAGATAAGATAAATTTATGTGTATTTGACTAATATCAAACTAATACACATAGCATAATCTTATCTGATTTGAAAAAAATAAGATAAAGAATGAGATCGGAGATCAACTCCAGTCTATAGAAAATTGATCGAAACTAAAATGTTCATCCCTCCATCATTATTGTCATTGATCCTTATTTCATTTCCATTATTTATTTAATCAGAAAATAATATACATATGTATATATATATATATGTGTGTATATATGTATGTATGCTTGTGCACGTGCTTATGTGGACACACGTATGTGGGTATATTTGGATATATGTAGCGTATGCGTGTGTATCATTTGGTGGGGCCCGTTAGCATTTTGGGCTAGTTGGTCCTCTCGTAATCTACTTGTCCACAACTCATCACGACGTGAGGTGCAGTTACTGTTGCTGAATAAATCACCATTTTACACTTTTGAAAAAGAAATTGTAACGCTATTATGTCATTAAGTATGCATAATTCTTTTAGTTAGACGCTGTCTAAATTCAAGTTTAACTAACTGGACCAAATAAGATTAATTTTATAAAAGTATGGTGGATTGGTAGGGGAAGAGGGACCGAACATACAAAACCGGTGAAATACTTTAAAGTAAAAAAAAGTTACGAAGTTCTGACAATATCCTAAATACGCTCATAACACACAACAACAACAACATTACTACATTATCTTAAAGCCTCCCGTCTGTGTCAGAGAATGAAAAATCAGATGTACATAACCATATCCATATGTTATAAACAAACTCCTAACACATGTTGAACTTTATTTCTTATATTCCATAATTAGTTAACGAGGTGATACACTACCAAATCAAGAGATATTGTACCAGATTTTGGGTATGATATTTGACATAAACGTGACCTCTCTTTATAAACGTGAGATGCATGTTCCTTAAAAGTTCGATATTCGTAAAATATATGAATTACACAAGATGCAACAAATAGATATATAATACAACAACACTATGTCCTATTGTCTTTGAGGCTCCCGTATATAGCGGGATATAGAAGAGTCAGATGTACACAGGTGTTAGAAACACACAGAGGTTGTTTTTCTATGATCCATGATAAAAGTTGCGTCAAGCTGTATCGATCAATTGCTACATCACAATATAATAAACGCAACCAATTTAGTGAGTAATTTTGGTTTATCCCAGCCATTTAGCGATAGTAAGGCATGATTAGTTAAACGTGAATTAATATACAACAACAACATTACCCTATTGCCTTAGAGGTTCCTGCCTATGGTGTAGTATAGAGGGTTGGATGTGCGTAACTATATTTATGTGTTAAAAACACACAGATGTTATTTTTCGATGACCCATAATGAATACAACGAGAACACTAATGTCAATGAGTCGTGGACCATAATAGCATTCATGAATACTAATATATAAACAAGGAAAGTAATCAGAACCAAATAATCATTTTTTAAGTGTGTGTGTATATATGTGTGTATATATAGACTCACACACTGCTTAATCTCATAACATACACCCTGGTGAGAAATCCTTAGAGACAAAATTTTCGAAGGGTGAGAAGAGAAAATCCAGAAAGAAACATCCATGGCTGATATTGTTGAACTCAACGATGGCGAGACTCCAGTGTACAACATGGACGATTACAAGTCTCTCTTGCAAAGTGATGCTCTATATAAGGTATTTTTTTATATATATATATAAGTCAAAATATTTTATTTTATTTCAAGGAACAGAAAATTATTTGTAGAGTTAAGAAAAATTAGTATGCAATTGAGTTTTGATTACTTGTTGATTGCAGTATATTCTTGAGACAAGTGTGTATCCCAAAGAGCATGAATGCATGAAAGAGCTCAGGGAGTTGACTGCTAAACATCAATGGCAAGAGCCCTTTTTTATATTAATTTTTTTTTATTTGCCAAATTCTTTGATCATTTTTTCATGGATCTCTTCGAATCTTGTATGTGGATTGTTTGAAGTTGTTTCCACATATGTGGCTTTACTCTGCACTTTGTGTAAAAATCGTTTCCGCAGCTCGAACATGTGATCTCAAGGTCACAAAGTGACAATATTACCATTTGTTTCAACGTCCATTATTTGTTTCAACGTCCGTCCTCACACGCATGAAGAATGAGGATAGAAATTAGAACATCTATTGATACTATATTTTGTCATCTAAACTTAATTCGTAGCGCCTACGAATTTTTATATATGACAATGTTGTTGTGAACACAGGAATTTTCTGACAACTCCTGTGGACGAGGCTCACTTCTTGGGGCAGCTTCTCAAATGGATTAATGCCAAAAATACCATAGAGGTTGGCGTCTTTACTGGCTACTCCCTCTTGGCCACTGCTCTTGCTCTTCCACACGATGGAAAGGTAATTGACTATATACATACATACATACATACATATATATATATGTATGTATGTATATTAGAAGATCTTCATTTTAATCCTATCAAGATTTGATTATCTTTTATTATAATCATCTTATTAATTCTATCAAGATTTTGTTTTCTTTCATTAGAAGATCTTTATTAGAATCATCTTATTAATAATGGAGTCGAAAAAATGTATCAATTATTACAAAAACTATAAAGCGAAGCGTGAAAAATGAATCACTTAACGATTTTACGTAAATTATAACGCTACACGAGACAAGTTTTGTGGCACAACTATTATGTCAAATACTGTGTCTATCTGGTAAAAAAATCATGTATGTCTATGTGTGTATGTCAATATATATATATATATATATATATATATATATATATATATATATATATATATATATATATATATTACTAAAGGCGTTTCCGGTGTACTAGGCTTCTGCGTTTGCGCAGGGTCCGGGAAGAGCCCGGATCGCTTCGCGATCTGATGTACGCAGCCTTACTCCATACTTTTTTGTGCAAGAGTCTGTTTCCGCGGCTCGAAGACATGACCTCAAAGTCTTAAAGCATCAACCTTACCAGTTTGTTTTAAGTGCTGCTCTCTATTTATCTATATATTACTGTGTTATGTTATATATTGCTTTGATTCTGCAGATAGTAGCTATGGATATTAACAGAGAGAATTATGAAATGGGTTTGCCAATAATTAAAAAAGGCTGGTGTTGCTCATAAGATCGAGTTCAAAGAAGGTCCTGCCATGGACATTCTTGATCAGATGATTGAAGATGTAAGAAATACCACCACCTCATATTCATCACTTTCCTTTTTCTCATGTTGTAGTTCTCTCCATTATGTGTCCAAATATATACCATCTATCAAAATATTTCACCTATATAAATTAATATTTGTTATTTCTATATCTGATTGGGTCGACACACTCTTCCTTGACTTCGGAATATGATGGAATAATTCAAATGATTTACTAAATTGACTGCGTTTTTATATTGTGGAGTAGTAGTTGAACTTGACACAATTTTCATTATGGGTAATCAGAAAATAACTTCTGTATGTTTCTAACACACAGATATGGTTGCGTGCGTCCGACCCCCCATACCCTGTCATATGCGGGAGCCTCTAAAGCAATAGGATAATGTTGTTGTTATATTAGTTAATATTTGTACCTACATGATTATAATGATAACCCTCTCATAAATATGACAAATTAAAGGCGGGTATGGAGAGGTTTGATATACGCAACCATACACATGTGTTAGAAACACACAAAGGTTGTTTTCCGATGATCCATAATGAAAGTTGCGTCAAGCTATGTCGATCAACTGTTACTCCACAAGATAAGAAGCGCAACCAATTTACACGGACAACATTATGTAATTATATCACGTAATTAGAGTACTCTTTTATTCAAATGAATATGACATTAAGTTTCACACATTAATGTTATATTTATATTGGTCAGGGCAAGTACCATGGAACATTTGACTTCGCATTTGTGGATGCCGATAAAAACAATTGTCTCAATTATCATAAGAGATTAATTGAGCTGGTAAAGGTTGGAGGGATAATCGGCTACGACAACACCCTATGGGGAGGTACCGTGGTCGCACCAGAAGATGCTTCTATGCAGAAACACATGAAGTACTACAGGTCTTTCATCATGGAGTTAAACAAAGCACTTGCAGTTGATCCAAGGGTCGAGGTTTGCATGCTTCCTATTGGTGATGGGATTACCCTGTGCCGCCGCATCAGTTGATCACTAGCCTTCGAATTTACATCATTCCATTGGATGAGAATGAAGTTATCCATTGTTCTTCGTTTTTTTTAATGAATTTGTCTTTGAACTAGTTTCATTTGTTTTGTGCTTCTGTTTTTCAAGACCCCATATGTTAAGGATTAAATATTTGCTTGAATAAGTTTAATCTGATTTTTTTTTCGATGTCTAATACATACATATTTATACAGGCATAGATGTGTATGTATACACACATACATACATATGTATGCACATAAATGTTTGCAATATTTAATTCAAAATTCCTCTTCGTAATTCAGATCCTCCCAGTACATTTGGGAAAGAAAAGAATCAGGAAAAAAGTCAAAAATATTGTAGTTTTGATAATAAAAAGATCTATTTTATCATAGTTTTAGAAGTAATTCTATATATATCATATATAATTTTGTCAAAACTGTGGTGAGTGTCACATCACGATTCTGACAAATATGTATTGTGCCACCTTGACCCTGACACAACATGTTTTTGATAGAACTGTGGTGCATAGCACAGTTTGTACAAAAGCATGGTCTGCATCATGGTTTTGTCCCACTACGTCTTTTACAAAATCTCGTAAAAATATTTCACGAATTTATAAAATTCAATAAAAGTTAACTAGTTTCATATAAAACTTTATTTTACTCTATCAATTAAAAGCTAACCAACTTCATACAAAATTTCATTTTATTCTATCTAACACAGGAGAGTGGCAAACTGTATGAATTGGGGAACCTATAGGAGCAGTCTCTGATTTTACTCTTTTTCAACTACCCAAAGCCGCAAATTGAATAGGTGTTATAGGACGAAAAATTCAATGCTTTATCGCTTCAGAAGATAAAATTAAATTATCTTTTTTTTTAAAAAAAAAAGGTAGGAAAGATTATACATACAGTACCATATATGTCACGTTCTTTTTTGTGCGTGTTCAGCAAAACATATCCATCAATTTATTGATCACCTCAAATGTTCCATAATCCCCATAAAAACATTCTTATGAGGATTATGTCCCCATGAGCTATGGTCTACAAGCAAATATAAGCATGTTTGGCAGTAAATGTAGACCCCACAAACGCGGAGCCTAGTGTATCAGAAATACTTTTTTATATTATTATTATTATTATTATTATTATTATTATTATTATTATTATTATTTTGATAACCAACTATTTTATTGTCAAATTCAAAGATGCCATAAGACATGTACATCATATAATGAAGAATGCACAAAAGACACATTACATCACACACCGAATATCTCTAAATCTCATGCCATCCAGTTCGCATCAACATATGCTGCTCCAAGATCTCCAATAAACCGTCCTTTCATTGTTTGAATTACTCCATCAGAATAACTTTGTCATAGATTCAAATACTTGTGGCAAAAAGTCCATACCTTGGCCCGGGGCCTCACCGTTTCAACCACAAGTAGCATTGTGGATGATGCAAATCAGGAGCCCAACGTTTTTCTAGGTTGGGTGAGGACATATACAGTCTATCCACACAAGGTGTCCCCCGCAAACTAAGCCTTTGGTCTAGCAGCAATAGAGCACCCACACTGTGCATGTCCCTGGATTTGAACTGTTGACCTATTGTAACAAATCTCAACCTGAGTACCAACTAGACTATGTCCTGCGGCAAAAAGTGTGGGATAAACACTTTAAAGTGACTGACCCCACCACAGTACAGTCCCATACTCCTGAAACCTCCCTCCAGCCTGGCCTTACGGGTTATTACCGTTTGGCCCTATGCATATGAGGGATTTTTTGAAGAGGCACAGTTCCACTAGGACTCAAACACAGAACCTCAATCAACAGTATCAGTCTTTACCATTAGGGCATGTGTCTCCATTTAGATTCAATACTTCTACATATGGATGCTGGTAGAGTGAAACATTGTATAATGTATTTGGGGGGGGGGGGGGGTTTACAAATAGTTATTAGTTCTTTTTAATTGATAAGATGGGTACATGCAAAGAAATGTCATGTCATGCGGTTGTTATGCTTAAAAGAGAGGACTTTGTCACTCATGGATTAAGGTAATTACTTCTATACCATTATATCAAAGAGCACATTAAGAAGCTTAAAATGATGACTCGCTGTGTCTCAAAAATATTGTTTACTTGACTTTTCGGTGTTTTTGGGACATTGAATAAATATATTATATTTATTGATAATTATTTATATCGAAATAATTTAAGTCAAATATATTCAAACATGATTAAAGCCAAAGTTATTAAAACCCAAAACTCACTTTGTAACTATATATAGTGCCTAATCTTACAATCAATACATACACTTGTGAGAAAAGTCATAGAGGCATACATTTTCAAAGGGTGACAACAACACCAACAACAACTATACCTATACCCAGTATATTCCAATGACATCAAAAGCTATCACTACGGTCTGGGGAGAGTGAGAGGCAGTCAAACAATACATCCATACAAAGAGATAGAAAATTTGCTTCCAATAAAACGCTCAACTCTATATGTACCAACAAACATCCATGGGAGATTTGGTTCATCTAAAGGACGAGGAGACTTCCATATACGCCTTTGACGGTAGGGCTGTAAATGAACCAAGCCGTTCGGTTGTTCGGCTCGTTTGGTTCGAGTTCGAGCTCGAGTTCGGCTCGGACAAAAGGTTAATGAACAGAGCTTGAACATATTTTTCTGTTCGAGCTCGGTAAGTGACCATTCGTTTAAGTTGTTCGGCTCGTTAATGTTGTTCGTTGAGTTAAACGAACCAAGCTTGAACAAGTAAATATGTTTGTTTAAATAAACGAACAAGCTCGACTCGTTCGCTAAGTTAAATGAACATAGCTTGAACAACGCAATGCTCGGCTCGTTCGATTCGTTTACAGCCCTATTTGACGGCCCACAAATCTCTCTTGCAAATGACGCCCTCTATGAGATATTATTTTTGTATTGCTCCAATGTTAATGGCCCATAAATTTAGGCCCATATTAGTGCCCCTTCGTTATGCAAACCCTGTCCTTTAGAATCCCTCTCATTGGCCCAAAATTCCTAAGCCCTAACTCGAACCCTATACATTCTGCAACTCGCTTCCTTGCCACTCTCATTTTCCGGAGTCCCAAATTTCCCAACGGTTTCTCTCTTCTGCATAAGGTAAGCCAAATAACCATGCCGCCTCCGGTAGAGTCGTTCAGTGCTTCGGCCGTAAGAAGACGGCGGTGGCCGTGACGCACTGCAAACGTGGACGTGGTCTGATCAAGATCAACGGTGTCCCAATCGAGCTGGTTCAGCCGGAAATCCTCCGGTACAAGGCGTATGAGCCTATTCTCCTCCTCGGCCGGCAGCGATTTGCTGGAGTTGATATGCGCATTCGCGTCAAAGGTGGAGGTCATACTTCTCAGATCTATGCCATTCGTCAATCAATTGCTAAAGCTTTGGTGGCGTACTATCAGAAGTATGTTGACGAGCAGTCGAAGAAGGAGATCAAGGATATTCTTGTCAGGTATGATAGGACTCTTCTTGTGGCTGATCCTAGGCGTTGTGAGCCGAAGAAGTTTGGTGGCCGTGGTGCTCGTGCTAGGTTCCAGAAATCTTACCGTTGATCCGCATGTGTGTGTTTCGGTACCATTTCAGTTATGGTTCAGAACTTTTTTTTCGTTATGTTGGAGTTTCTGTTATTGTTAATGCTTTGGGGTAATTCAGATGTTCTCCTAAAGTTGAAAGACTTTTAAATTATAAATTTTGTCGAAGAAGATGTTCTTCATTTCTGAATATGTTGGCTTTGATGCTTTCATTTTCTATCCTATATATGACTTATCTTTTGCTAGATTTTTTCCAATTTTATAAATTGCTGTTCTTCAAGTCTTGTTGAGCTTTTGTGCTGCTAGCTAATGAGTAAAATTGGAGGGAGTAGGAGTATTTCAGAACGGGTGTTACATGCACAAGTGTCATGTCTTCATTCTCACGTTAGTGTTCCACTTGTCCAGAGAGATAAGAGATATGGCTAAGAATATCTCAACTTTGGGAGGCTATCTAGGTTTTTATTTTTATTTTTGCCCACTGCAAATTGCTTTAGAGTAACTGAGCATGAGAAACATCCGTGGAAATTGGTCAGATCAGGAAGAACAACCACGGATACTTAGTTCTAGCATGAGATTTTGACTAAGGAACCGTGTCTGCCAATTGATTATTGTATCAATGAAGGAATAATGTTCTTTAAGCCATTTCTATGCCGTATATTGTTCTCTTTTCTGTTATTCGTATCATGTTTTGTCCTTGTTGATGTTTTTGCACTGAAATTGTCAGTGCTGCTTTTGCACTTTCATCTGAATCCTGACCCAGATTCCAGCAATTTTTTACAAAGAATTAGCTGAGTTATCAGAAAAATAGTGTTTTATATCTGCGTAGATATATACTCAGTGGGTTTCTCATGCAAGTAGAGTTGTTCCAACCTGTACATTTGTCTTCCATTGACAAGCAATACACATTAATTCATGTTAGTAAACATTGGCGATACACATGATTCCTTCTCTTTGTCTTTCTCTGAAGTAAACTATAACTTACTCTTACAAGAAACAAGCATTGTAGCTCAGCTCCGATATGCTACTGTGAGTTAGGATTATTCTTGGACTCATCTATCTGTTCTTGTTGTTTGATGTCAGCATGGCATTCAACAGTCGCTAGAACTGCATCAAGTAATATAAAATTTTGAATTGTGTCATTGTGTTTAGAAATGTTCCTGCAGGGTAACCTTGTATATGTAGACGAATTTTGGTTTGTGACTTATAAACTATGGACTTGATATGTAGATATTGAATTATAATTTCCATTTATGATGATAGGCAATATTGAAAACCCGATTATTTATAAATAGGTTATTGTCCTCCAATCAAAACGTACGTCAGTAATAACAGTCTATTATGTTATATGCTTTTTGGATAGAGGAAATTACGTTAACGATTTGAAACATCGTGATACCAAAATAACTCAGTTTCAAATTTGAATCCAAATGCTACGGAGTTAAATACGTTTCTGATTGAATTTAAGAGAAAATCTCACTTATTAGCCTAAAGTTTGCCTCATTACTCAGTTAGTAGCCTAACGTTGATGAAACTCACTTAATAACAACTCTTTGTCCAAAATGTTAGCCATGTGACTGTTGACCAACCGTTGATCAGCCGTTGACTTTCTCAGACCAACCAGGAGTTGACACGTGGCGATCTTTTTTAATTAAAAAAAATAAAATTGTATTTTTGAATAAAGTGATTTAAAAGGAATTTAAAAATTCTAAAAAATTGTAAAAATTAATTAAAAAATATTTTAAAAATTGAAAATTTAGAAAAAAGATAAAAATAGTAAAAAATTACCTACAACACCCCAGCATTCCACCCCACCTACCCCCCTGCGCTCCCCACCTCAGGCCAAATTTTTTTTTTTAAAATTTTTTCTAACTCACTCATAACGCTCCGACCACCCCCGCGTATCCTCCCCCACCCCCTCCTCTCGCGAATTTTTTTTAAAATTTTTTTCTAACTCATCCAAAACGTCCCAACCACCCCTGCGTCCCCTCCACCACCCCCGCGCACAACCTTTAAAATTTTTTCAACTCATCCACAAAGCTCCGACCATCCTCCGGCACCCCAAACAATCCAACCCCCTGCCCAAAACATTGTCATTTTCTTTTTGGACTGGGGGGTTGGATTGTTTCGGGTTCTGGGGGATGGTCGGAGCTTTGTGGGTGAGTTGAAAAAATTTTAAAATTTTTTTGGGGTGTGCGCGGGGGTGTGGGAGGGGACGCAGGGGTGGTTGGGATGTTATGGGTGAGTTAGAAAAAATTTTAAAAAAAACTTTCGCGAGAGGAGGGGGTGGGGGAGGGGACGCGGGGATGGTCGGAGCGTTATGAGTGAATTAGAAAAAAAAATTTAAAAAAATTTTGGCCTGGGGTGGGGGGGGGTGGGGCGGGGTGGTAGGTGTGTGGAGTGTTGGGGCGTTGTGTGTAATTTTTTTATTATTTTTATCTTTTTTCCTAATTTTTCGATTTTTAAAATATTTTAATTAATTTTTTTAGCATTTTTACAAATAAAAACATTTTTTAGAAATGATTTTTTTTTTTAAAAAAAAGGAAACCTGCTGTAGCAAGTCACCTTCCGGTGACTGGCTACAAGTGAGACATTTTGGAGAAAGAGTTGTTAAATGAGTTTCATCAACGTTAGGCTGCTAACTGAGTAATGTGTCAAACTTCAGGCTAATAAGTGAGCTTTTCTCTTGAATTTAATGTCATATTTATTTGATAATTTAGCATGTATTAGTTCTTTTCTATGCTATTTTTGTGATATAGCTCTTACATGGAAGTCTTATTGCTGAGAATTGGAAGAATTTGCATTCATTTAAGTTATTTGTGATTTACAAGGTAGTTTCTCTTTTATATGGAAGAAATTCTACTCCTAACAACTATATATTACTACTTGGACTGTGGTCACTGTTCATCTACAGTAATTTCTAACGTCTAAAGTAACGGCTAGTTACCTGTTCTGTTCAGCTATGTACAGTAAAAAATTCTAAGTTATAATATTTACAGAGGCTAAGTGTAACAGCTCGGCCTTAGCGTTGCTGTTTTGCTTGTGCTTCACCTCGGCACCTTGGATCAGCACTTCCTTAACTCTGGTTCCTTTGCATCTCTTCAGCTCTACTTCACCTCAGCTCGTATGTCTTCTTCAGTTCAGTCCGTCCTTATTTTTCATTCCCTCTTTATTCAGGTCAGCTCGGCTGACTGACTTGGTCAGTTTCTTCCATTACTTTGTCTAGATCGGCCTACTTCAGCTCAGCTTGGCGTACCTCATCTGGACTTATTTCTACACTTATAAAGAAAATCTTGTTTGAACTTCAAGTTTCTATTTCGAGTGAAGTCAATGACACACTTTTCCTTGACTTTGAAAACATAATGGAATAAAGCAAAATGACTCACTAAATTGACTGCACTTCTTATATTGTGAAGTAGTAGTTGATCAGTACTGCTTGACGCTTATTACGGGTCATCGGAAAACAACATCTGTGTTTCTAACACATGAGTATGGTTACATACATCCGACTCTATCAAACCCCGCCATAGAAAAGTGCTTGTAAGGCAATAAGGTAATATTGTTTGAACTTCAAATGGATGGACATGCGACTTATGCATTAAATTTAAACAACGGGTAAAACATATGGATAAGTAGAATAACAAAGAGTCGTTTAACATAAGTCTAGACGATAAAATTCCAAATGAAAAAATTAAATAAAGTTACAGATGTATCTTCTACAAGGTAAAGTTCCAGTTTTTTTTTTTTGTTTTTGTTTTTTTTTTTTGATGTTGGATACCTTATAGACTCGGTTTTTGTAGTTTGCATGTGCTGTAATATCTTATAATAGTATAAGAGAAAGACAACTTACTCTTATATCCTCATCACGCCAAAAATTCAAATCATTACTTATGAACTACAAATTATGCATAAATTGATGTGGTCCATAATAGGGTAAATTGCGTGACGAAAGCGAATTTCTTCTTATGGCTGGACGGAAATTACATAGAATGGAAATAAGAGTGGAGATCAAATATGTATATACTAGATACATACACATATACACAAAAACACATATATAGTGTGTGTGTGTGTATATATGCATATATAAGTATATGTATATATATGTATATGTATATATATACACATAGAGAAAAAGCTAAAAATATTGTAATTTTAAAAAGAAAATCCACAAATATCATACAATTTCGGATATTTCTACTTCTATTATGCGCATTTTTGATAAAACCGTAAGACTGGGCTTTAAGTATTTTTGACAAAACCCCACATAGAATCCGCCTGTGCAAGGCTCTTACAAATTGTTGGAAGAACCATGGTGTTTGACACGGTTTTGAGATAATCGTGCACAAAAATTTGCAAAATCAGGAAATACATATGCAGAAATAGTCTCTTAGAACAACTTGTAAGCTGGTTGTTTTGTGACCTTGAGCTCACCGGTTTGAGCCATGAAAACATCTTGCAGAAATGTAGGTTAAGGCTACATATATCAGATCGCGAAACGATCTGGGTCCTTCCTAAATCTTGCGTAAACGTAATAGCGTAAGGCACCGAAACGCACTTTACATATGCACTTTCTTTAGATTTATTTAGTTTCTTTACTGCAGGAAACTAGTGCAGCCTCTCCACCAGAAAATCTCTATCACATATAATTCCCACGTTAGTACGTACAAGAAAAAATATTACATACAAAAAAAATAAAGCCACTACAGTTCAACATTGTCATGTAGGAGGCGGTTATCCTTCCGTCGACAAAGATAGAGGAAGTCTGCAATAAGTCTGTTTCTCTTAAAGGATAGATCTGGTTCCCTATTTGCGTAAGAAAAATTTTTTTTATTAGATTTCGATGCTTTGCAATGGTTGTATTGAAGAAACTGATCAGCTGGCACGTAAGAAAGTAAGCAATGGCATGGTTGGCACGATAACAGAACGCTGTGGCACGGTTAACATGGTTGGCTCGGTTGACACGGTGACAGAACACTATGGCACGGTTGGCACGAAGACTTGGTGTGGCAAGGGTAGGGCTGGTACACATGATGCCGAAGCAAACCAGTGATTGTTTCTATATATATTGGAGGTAGTTATTAAGTGCGGGACTCATTTAACTGAATGTGCCACATAAAAGATGAAAGGAAGGTAGCTCAGCTGACACGGCACGTTGGATCAAGTCCGCTCTGTAGCTGAGTTGATGCAGCAGGCGGGTGTAACTGACTGAAAACGCGCACGTATAAAATCTAGCCTTCTGGGAAGTTCTATTAGTTGTATAAATAGTAAACTCAGATGTACAAATGAAGTGATTGAATAACATTTTCGTTTTACTGCAACTCTCAGCTTCTCCCCCTTCTCTCAAGTTTTGTTTGGCGCGCAAATGCGTTCTTTCAACCGTTGTGTTTGATCTCTTTCCATTAGTTCGTTCCTTGAGCATTAACGTTTGTAATTTGCTTAATTGCATTGTCTCTTTGTTGTTTGATTCAAAATTTTAACAGGTTGGTGAATGGATTGGAACGGCTTAGAGTTTACAAAATCAGCTGAAAGGGAATTCATTTACCTTGTTTCAACCCCTAACTAGGGTTGTTCAAAACCATGAGGACGGTTTTTTTAAAACCGTGTCAAATACCTCGGTTTTGTCAAAACCGACCATAGACATGGCAAAACTCTTCAGTTTTCTTCTTCCCTCTAATGGCTCATGGCCACACCCTTCCGACTATAGACATGGCCAAAACTCTTCAGTTCACGCGGGGTCAAGACAACCTTAATCACCACCCTTTACCACATTCCCATGTTCCAAAAATCAATTGAAAGATGCAAAAAGCACCTAGGATTGGACATCTCCGTACGAGAAATCAAATTCCCGACCTCTTCTCAAATGGCTTCAACATCATTGATCAAGCAAGACCAGACGATGACATTCCCAAGTTTTTAATATCTCTTAGGTTGCTTCAAGAACCAGTGGAGCAGCTTCTTGAAGAATGCCGTCCTCATGCCCTTGCGGCAGATATGTTCTTTCCTTGGGCCACATATTCGGATTGAGATCAGTAGAAGCAAAAAGTGAGGTAAAATATGAACGTTCCAATCACGCACCGTCACGTGTACAATCGACTCTTTTTTTAAAACAAAAATTTTTTGAAGCTATTCCTTTTTTGTACACGTCGCTGCGCGTTATTGGAGTCTGAACCGCACAGATTCGCGGCTAAATATGGAATTCCAGGACTTCTTTTTCAGGGATACAGCCATTTTCCCATGTGTGCCTGAGAGAGCATTAGACGCAACAAGTCTTTCCAAATCTTACTTCTGATTCTGATTCCTTTGTCAATCCAGATCTTCCCCATCAAGTCACTACCTCAAAATTACAAGTTCTTTTCCTGAGGCATTCACCTCCTCCGCCCCCCCCCCTCTCCCGGGCCTTCATCAATCAGAAATTTTATTGTGTTCATTGATGAACTAGTGGCCCAATAAAATATTGACAAATAAGTATTATCTATATGCAAGTAAGGAGGTGGTTGGCTAAAACAAGGTGTCCATAAATTATCTACACATTTCATTGGTCAATGACCAACTATATCATATTTGGTCATTGACCCATTGTAAAATTTGTATTCCAAAAATTTTATTGTGGTCATGATCAACTAGTGGACCAATAAAATGTTGAAAATAAGAATGTCTTGTGGACTCATTTTTTGTAATTTGCATGTGCAGTAATATCTTATAATGGTATAAGAGAAAGACTACTTACTCGTATGTCCTCATCGCTCAAAATTTCAAATCGTTACGGCTGAAATACTTTTGTATAAATTGATGTGCTCCAACAAAGGGTAAACTGCTTGACGAAAAGCGACTTTCCTCTTGTCGCTAGACTTCAATTGGATAGAATCCCCTCACCGCAAAGAGGGTGCGTGACGCGTGACGCACGACACGGGGGCAGCAAAGAGGGGTAGTGAGGCTAGATGCGGGTGACCCGCATCTAGCCTCACGACCTCCCTTTACTGCCACGTGTCGCGCGGTCACAAAGGAGGTGAGGAAACTTGATGTTAGGAGATCCCAACCCACTTCAATTTTATATGGCATAGAAATAAGAGTGGAAATGAGAGCGACACTCGGGCTCCTCGAGCGGTTCTTGTTAGAAAAACATGATTGAGTTAGTGGAAGAAAGTTTTTTCTTTCATTTGTAATTTTCTCAATCCACATTGTCTTTTATCTCTAGTACTCTCTCTACATTCTAAATATGGTAGAATAACGAATACCACTAATACTACTATATTCTATTTTATGACTAGTTACAATGATTGACGTGTTTTACTCCGTGATTACATTGACTAGAATTTTCTAAACTTTCTCTCAAGTTGAGTAATGGAATCACCAATACCTAACTTGACCAACCCTGAGTCGAATATTCATCCGGTGACTGCTTTTATGAGAATATCTACTAGTTCATCTTCACACCATACAATGGAAGCCCAATGACCCTATCTTCGAGTTTTTTCTTTAAGGAAGTGTCGGTCAACCTCAACATGGTTTGTCTTATCGTGTTGTACTGGACTTTCAGAAATGCATATCGTCGTTTTGTTGTCACATATTAACTTTTTTGTATTCTTAATCGTGAAACCATTTCTGCCATCGCTTTTTTTTATGCCACATAATCTCATGTATTCCTTTCACAATGCCTCTAAATTCAACTTCAGCACTAGAGAGCGCGACTATCTTCTGCCTTCTAACATCTCCATGTTACTATATTTTCTCCAACTAAAGAAAAAGTATCCTGAAGCCGATCGCCTATTATTTTGGTTCCCTATCCAATCAGCAATGGTGATACTATACCTCTTTCCGGTTTCCCTTTGAAATACCGCACTATTCGCATGACTGCGTCCACGTACTCCTCTTGAGGGTTATGCATAAACTGACTTACTCCTCCATTGCATATGTGATGTCAAGTGTGATGTGTGATAAGTAAATTAGCTTCCCTACTAACTCTGGTACTGTCGATAAGCCTTCTGATTTATGTGAAGCTTATAATTCACGATCATCGGAGTATCACTTGGCTTGCAATCAACCATCCCAACTTCAACCACCAGATCAAATATGTATTTTCGCTGAGAGATAAGGATTCTCTTCTTTTGCCGAAGAACATTGATCTCTAGAAATATTTCAGGTGCATAGATTCTACATCTCGAATTTCTTCAAACAAACTACTTTGAAGTTGAGCAATTTATTTTTCATCATTCCCCATAATAATCATGTCATCAACATAGATGGTCAAGCAAGTAACCGGGTTTCCATTTCTTTTGAAGAACAGATTTTGATCAGCATTACTCTGTCTGTATTCATTCTTTTTTATAAACATCATAATCTTAAAAACCACGCAGGGGAGATCGTTTCAATCCATTAGAGTGTCCTTTTAAACCTACACACTTCATGTTTCCTGAAATCTTCTCAGAATCTCGGTGGTGCCTCCATATATAGCTCTTCTTTCAAGCTATCTATTCGCTTGTTTTGGAAGTCTCAGAACCCCTAAAGTTATGTAATTTGTTAGTGGCTCAACATATAACTTGTCCATTGACTCACTCGTTGAATCTCCTTGAGTCCTAAACTGCGGTAGGGTAGCAAAGAATCAAGCTATCTACTCGCTTGTTTTGGAAGTCTCAGAACCCCTGAGGTTATGTAATTTGTCCAGTGGTTCAACATATAACTTGTCCAGTGACTCACTCGTGACTCCCCTGATTCCTAAACTGGGTAGCAAAGAAACATTCAGATTCGAGGAAGACACAATCCATCCTAACATGGATTGCATTGAAGTAGCGGGATTATAACAACGATATTGGAATGTGGAAGAAAAGAAAAAATGGCACTTTATCTTTATCTTTAATTTTATTATGGACGATAAATTAACTATTAAACAACTCAATAACTAATCCTTTGCCAATGAGATATCTCGAAATTGTCACGTAATTAGGATTATGAAACGTACATGCAAACGCCTCGAGCTTGGTTGTTTCCCAACAACCATAAACAGAAATTTTATTGTGGTCATTGATTGTGACCTAATTAAAATGATGATAAATAAGTTTTATCTACATATAAACAAAAGGGTGACCGGTCAAAACAAGGGATCCATTAAATTTTCTACACATTTCATTGATCAATGACCAAACTAATCATACTTGGTCATTGATCATTGTCAAATTTGTGCAACCATATGACAGGCATCCAATTAACTAACATTTTTGGCAGAGTGAGCCCACAAAAACGGGACGACTCATTCCTATTACAATGTACAGGTTGACGAATCAGTTAAACATTTGTTAATTGGATGATAATATCAAAATTTGCCAAAAGTAGAATCAAAACCAGATAGATTCACTTATAAGACTTCACTCTAAAATCCAGCAAAGGACCAAAACAAGAATCATCCTATCTTCCTTCTGCCTTCCTCTATCCTACTGTGGGACATCTTGAATCAGCCTCCATGGATCATAAGCTCCATGTTTCTTCTTTCCTCTAATGGCCCATGGCCACACCCTTCCAACCATAGACATGGCCAAACTGTTCAGCTCACCGCGGGGTTAAGACAAACCTTAATCACCACCACTTACCACCATTCCCTGTTCCAAAATCAATAGAAAGATGCAAAAAACACCTAGGATTGGGACATCTCCGTACGAGAAATCAAATTCCCGACCTCTTCTCAAATGGGCTTGCCTAAAGGCTTCAACAGCGTCGATCAAGCCAGAATCAGGTGATGACTTTCCCAAGTTTTCTCATGACCCTGTGTTGCTTCAAGAACCACTCGAGCAGCTCTTGAAGAGTGCCGTCCTCATGCCCTTGTGGCGATATGTTCTTCCCTTGGGCACACATTCTGCAGCTAAATATGGGATTCCAAGACTATTTTTCCAGGGATCTAGCACTTTTGCATGTGTGCTTCAGAGAGTGTTAGACGCAACAAGCCTTTCAGAAATCTTAAGTTTGATTCTGATACTTTTGTTATCCTGATCTTCCTCATCAGGTCAGTATCACAAGAGGACAAGTTTCCTTTGTGACAGGTATGCCCTCAGCTTCCACCTCTTCAACGCTAAGAAATTTAACACAATCATTTTGGATGTTGAACTCTCAACCAATCTCTAGGTTTGACATATATATAAATTTGGATCTGCTGTGTTGGTTCGCTGTGTCAGGTGGTATTCGGATTGAAATAATCAGAATTACTTTAGTGTCAAATATTTGACTAAAGTAGTCCCTGCAGAGAAACATCAATGGATTACAGCCCACCACTGTAGGACCTCAGGCGCTATCATTGTAGGACCTCAGGCGCTACCAAGTCTCTCAAAACCAATTGGTGATAGGAGATGTGCATACCATAGACTTATAGTGCATTCAGCACACGCAAGCGTCCACGGCATTCGACTGTGACTTAGCCAACACAGGTTACGCGTCACGGGACAATTGCTGCACCCAACACACACAGCAGGAACAAATCTATCCAATCTAATATATGTATGGCATATGTGTTCTATATATGTGTGTATGTATACACACAATATATAGCTCGAGATATGTGTATTATATGTTAAAATCATGGCATATAGCTCGAGATATGTGTATTTATATGTTAAAATCATGGCATAAGTATGAGTATTCATACGTTAAAGTCAGACAATGACAAAGAGGGGGTTTTCTTCCTTTCAAGATGTTGAATGGAACTTCGTCAACATCTTGAATGGGAGACAAATCAGAGAAAAGAGTTTTCTAGGATAAGTGTAGAAACTGTGTCCAGCAATCTGAAATCAGCTGTATTGTATTGGCTATGAAGTATTTACCAACTATATATATACTCCATCCGTCCCAATTTTTGCTGGGACTTAAAATTCCGGAATGGAGTGATTAAAATTTGCCAATGTATGTCATTTTGATAGACACATCTTACGCCAATTTTCATTATGAGTCATCGGAAAACAACCTATGTGATAATGTACTTCTGTTGTAATCGATACCACCGAAACTAATTTTCTTTTGCCCTTATCACAGGCAGGAAATTGAGAAGGACTTTACCAAGTTGATGAAAGAAGTGAAGGATTCAGAAGGGAATGCTTCGGTTATCGTTTTCAACAGCTTCTATGAACTCGAACCCGAAATATGTAAGAATACTGCAAGAATGTTTTAGGAAGGAAGGTATGGAATATAGGCCCGGCTTTTGCTGTGCCAGCAAAGAAAGTGAAGATTAAATCCCAAAGAGGAAATAAATCTGCAATTGATGCACAAGACTGTTTGAAATGGCTTGATTTCCAGGCTCCAAATTCGGTCGTTATGCTTGCTTTGGCACCATTGACTTATGTTACAGTTGCCCAATTGCATTGAAATTGCAGGCAGCCCTTGAAATGTGTGGCCAAAAATTCATCTGGGTTGTCAGGAATTGCATAGATCAAAAGGACAGTGGAAAGTGGTTCCCTGATGGATTTGAAGATAGAGTGCCAAGAGAATGGTTTTGATCATTAAGGGCTGGGCACCCCAGGTATGGGAAAATATTTTCACAAAATTTATATCTTAGATTATTATGGTACATGATACCATTGGTAGTTAATCTTCAATCAATATGATAGATAATATCATGTCACTAAAGTGGTCATGTTTCTATGACCTGAGATATCTACGCAATAATGTTTAATATATATATTGGTTGGAATATGATGGAATAAAGCAAAAAAACACTAAATTGGTTGCGCTTCTTAAATATATCGTCAAGTAACAATAGCTTGACGTAATTTTCATTATGGGTCATCGGAAACAACGTGTTCTAATATATGGATATGGTGTGGTACATCCGGCCCCTTCCATTACTCTACTTATGGAGCCTATAAAGCAGTGGGTAATGTTGTTGTTGCTGGTGTTTTTTGGTGATCTCCTAATTGTTTATAGCTTAGAGGAGAAGTCGTTGTTGTTAATTAGTTCTGATCAGTAGGATTCTGAAAGTATATTTATACGCTTTGGGTTGTCATAAAATACAAGTCGATTCTTCTCCTTAAAATTGACAGCTTCAAATAATAATAACCTTATTTGTCTATGTTAATTATTGAATGAGTCGTTACTAGTAACATTGTGATAGTTACTCTATGATCATTTTAAAATTTTCAACACTTTTTCATGTTACATAAAATTTTTCTCTCATTTGACTCAAAACCCTATGTTATCTAGCATTGTAATTAATTATAAAATGATAATGTAACTTTCGGACCATAAAATATAATGTAACTCTAAGACCATAAATAATGATGTCCGCTAATAAGTGAAAATGGATCTACAGTGCACCATCTCTCCTGAAAAAAGATTGCGAAAAATGCATCATCTCTTTCTCTTTGTTATTGATGTTGTGTGTTTCTAATACATGAGTGTGGTTGCGTACATTCGACCCCCCATCTCCGCTCATAGTGGGAGCCTCTAAGACAATGACGGTAAGTTGTTGTTGGTGTTGTGGTTTTTTTACGTTATAAATTTTAAGTGAATCCACTAAACATATTAATCATCTGCCTCCTTCCTGCCTTAGGTGATGATTCTTGAGCACGAAGCAGTGGGCTGTTTAGTGACCCATTGCGGCTGGAACTCAATATTGGAGGGGTTATGTGCAGGGGTGCCTTTGGTAACATGGCCATTTTTTGCTGATCAATTTTTCAATGAAACGCTGGTGACAGATATTTTAAAAATAGGGGTGGCTGTTGCTGGTTCTACCAAATCCAGCATAAGCCCAAGTGATTTAGTGAAGAGAGAAGAAATAGCGAAAGCGATTCGCCGGATCATGGTGGAAGATGAAGGACTTGAGATGAGAGGAAGGGCAAAGGGAGTTGCAGAAATGGCAAAGGCTGCAGTTGAAGAAGGTGGATCTTCTTATTCTGATTTGACTTCTCTCTTACAGGAGTTGGGTTCATGTCTTTCTGCATGGAAGGAGTAACGTTGAAGACAGAATCTACACTATCAAGAAATAAATTTTGTTTATTTCCATTGGAAACAGCTACCTATATATATATATATATATATATATATATATATATATATATATATATATATATGAAGGGCAAAAGGAGTTGAAGAAATGGCAAAGGCTGCAATTGAAGAAGGTGGATCTTCTATTCTGACTTGACTGCTCTCTTAAAAGAGTTGGGTTCATGTCTTTCTGCATGAAAGGAGTAACGTTCCAGACAGAATCTACACTATCAAGAAATAAAATTTTATTTATTTCCACTGGAAACAGCTATATATATATATAATATATATATATATATAATATATATATATATATAAAGATTTATCATCAATATGACGATGGGAATGGAAAGCAGAAGCACGACTGGGGTCTTCATGGTCCAAGATAATCAAACCATCACTAACCGTAACGTAAGCATGAGACTTATATATATAGCATGTTTGAAAGATTTCTACTTCTTAGAAAGGCCTATGGTATAGAGTTTCTGCCCAAAAAAAAAAGATAAAAATTAAAAAAATAAAATAAAAAACTCTTTTACTTTAGATTTAAGTTAAGCTAATTCACCTTCATATTCGCTTTAGTGGATTCATCGATCTAGTCAACCGTTGGTCATGCTGAATAGAAATATTATGTTGGTAGTGTTGAAATGTTGATATATATTCCATCAACCGATATAGAAATGGATCAGAACAAAGAGTTGCCGGTCCTTTTTATTCTTACTAATATATATTGTAATATCCCGTCACACGTTTAAAAAATAAAAATAATAATAAAGTGGTATACGACATGCATTTATATATAATACTAAATTTAATAATTTGCGGATCAACTATATTTTTGAAAAACTTGTAACAATGAAGACAATTGATTAAAGAGTTAATCGCAGTCCATATTCATATGATTGAATGTCGTTGCAGTTGCATTCATATCTTTTTTTTTTTTTTTTTTTTTTTGCAGTGTCTATCCGTATGTTGTTAGATTGGTCATCTGATGCTACTAATCGTCGCTAACTCCTGCATCAATTCGTCCCTAGTCATTTGAAATGGTTATTTACAACAAATTAACAATATGTAGATATACGCTACAGAAAAGAAACGTATAAATGCTAGCAGTAACGGCTTTTGGATATGGATTGCGATTAATTCATTGATTAAATCCTATCAAACTTTGTCGTAGAAGTTTATTGATATCGTCTTTTGTAAAACAAAATCCATCTCAATTCTCAATCATTCATAACATTATGCTTCTACGAGAAAACAAAATCAGGAGAAGATAATTAAGTTATATTTAGGAAAGATCAATTCAGAAGGAGAATGCATATGGGTCAGGGGAGGTCAACGGTGAGGCAAAATATGACGCATCTAATCACGCGTTATCACGTGTATAAACTGTATTTTTTTAAAAAGAATTAAAAAGGGTCGTTTGTATACGTGGCGGTACATGACTGGAGGCTTTATATTTTGCTTCACTGTTGTTCTCTCCAGATTTGAACCCAATGCATATGGCTGAAACGAAGAAATAATTGGATCCGGTAAAAAATCCCCAAAGGCGCTAACAAATAATCTCCTTGTTTATGACTTTATCTACGGTTTTTTTAAATAAGAAAAACTCTGTTATGTACTTTTCTATACAAGGCATGTATTATTCTATTAGGAGATGAAATAATTGGATTCTAATTCTTTCTGTTAGGAACATATTGTATCCATTGTATACTGCAATTATCGTCTTGTGTTTGAGAAAAGCCAATCGGTTGGTTTCTGGAAAAGCACTTTTCGACCCACTAATCCAACGCACAACCTTTAAAGTGATTCCCCCAACCAAATATGATACCTTATTCATACTATCTTTGAAATTTCAGGCATCATTACCCTATTGCCTTATGCTAGGATATGGAGGTCCCGATGACCCATATTGAAAATTGCGTCAAGTTGTTTCGATCAACTGTTAATTCACAATATAATAAGTGAAACTAATTTAGCGAGTTTTGCTTTATTCTATCATATTCCAAAGCCAAAAAATAGCGTGTCCTGATTCCTGTGAAAATGAAAATTGTCTTTGAACTTATACCTTTTCAATTGAATACAATGCTATTTAAATTCAAAGGTTATTCAAATCAAAGGTGACATTTGGCAAGTTCTCTGTCTTTAACTACCTATAGCATCTTGATTGATTGGAGGTGATTTGGGAGGGATTGTAGTGTCAGTAATTCATAATTAGCATGTAAGGAAATTTTATTGTGGCCTCTATAATATAGTTTTAGTTGGTATTCGAGTTATGAAACAACATGTTTAAGCGTGAATGTGAACAACTAAGTTTTATGTTTTTCATTAAAGAGACAACTTAATTTTGATTTGCGTTCTGTACGAAGTTTATGGAGCTGAATAGTAATAATAATCGAAATTGGGATGGAACCTTTGCAATTGAAGAAAACGTTACTGTATCTTAATACACTATATATGAGACTCCAATTAGACTATTTTTCTTTTTTTTTTCTCTAGACAAGTCACAATATTGTTAGCTAAAATATGATAAACTTTTTTAGGTTTTGAGTTCATTTCAAATTTCTAATATACACTTACCTAAGTGGTAAAATATTGAAGCAAAAGGTCATTTCCTAATTCTGAAAACCCTAACGCCTCAGTCCTAATAAACATGGTGGAAGATGCAAACCTGAGTTGCGTGAACAAAAAGGAATGGAGGGTGAGGGTGGGGGTGGGATGGTAGGGGATTCTCTCAGCATATGTTGTTCCTCTACATGGCTTGAAAATGAAAATTTCATGTCAACTACTATGAACAAAATTTCCTTACAAAAAACCACTCTGTAACGTAAACCTTTTGAAATGTTTTATGATCAAGTATCATTAGTTCTTTTTTAGGACATGAGTTGTATGTTGATGAGGGAAATGTATATGATATTTTGAACTCTTGTAATGACTACTGCAATGAAAGAGACTAGAGACAATTAGTTACAAGGCAGTGATATATTGAAAATCATGACAAGTATATTAGGGTCAAATACACACCCTGGATGATCTACATGCCATTGTCATTTAGCTTTCTATAGCTAACTATATGCTCCAGATCGGCTTTTTCAATCATAGACCTATTTACTTACGATCGAGATCCTCTGACCCCCCAGCCCCTCATCCCTCTTGGGACCGCTTGCCATGTGGCACACAGGGGGTGGTGAGACTGGGTGCGACCCAGTCTCACCACCCCCTGTGTGCCACGTGTCGCTAGGTCATTTAATACCCCTGAAAAAGGGGTCATGAGATTTGTCTCAGGGTTGAACAACAATTGCATCTAAATCTTGAAGACGCTTGGCAACATCTTTGTAATATTTATTCGATAAATTGTCATTTGACTTCGAAGTCTTCCAGGAAGTGTCACTCATAAAGCCGATCTTTCTCATATATAAGAATTTGTAATTCGATCACTTGTTAAAGGTCGACACATTGACTACAAATTTAAACCCTTTGTTCTAAGGGTTGTTGAATTAAGACTAGTTGTCCGTAATTTTGTAAGTGAAGAATCCTTTAAAAATTTACAATGTCACTCATAAACAACACACATCGTCATATATATTGTATAAAAATCATACACATAATATTATGTTAAAAACTACATAATTTGGTGTAAGAAACTGGATGAGAAGATCCGAAGCACAAGGCTACTTATTCAAACTTAATGGATGCTCATAGGGCTGTTCAACGAACCCAGCAGTTCGCGAACTGTTCGAGTTTGGTTCGTATTCCTTTGATAATTGTCTGTAAATGAGTCGAATTCGAACAGATGTTTGGGTTCATTTACTAAAACGAGTTAAACTATTCGCGAACTATTCGGCTCATTTAAACAGTTATAGTGGTCGAACCGAACTCGAACCAATTTTGAAGTTTGTTTAGCTAAACGAACCGAGTCGAATAGTTTGTTTAGCTAAACAAATACAAATTTGAAAATCGACCCCTTGTATGCTCAAACTTCAAAATAAATTCCAAGAGGTCAACAGTTCGAATCCACGGACGCGCATAGTGTGGGTGTTTCTCTGCTGCTACACCAAAGGCCTGGTTTGTTGGGGGCACCTTGTGTGGATAACTGCGTAAGGTCTCACCCAACTTAGGAGGCCGCTGGACTCCTGATTTACATCCTCCACACATGCTCCTTGAAGCTCCGGGTTGAGGGATTTTACCATGCTTAAGATCTCACCCAACTTAGGAGGCCGCTTGACTCCTGATTTACATCCTCCACACATGTTCCTTGGAAGAGCGGGATGAGAGATTTTACCTTTTTGCTCCAAACTTCAAAATAAATAGAAAATCTTTTTGTCAGTCTCATGTCATAGTGATACGTGCCTCCTCAATTCCTTCCGTGATCCACTCATTAATAAAGGTCGAACCCTAACCAGTAATGGTTCTTGTCACATCCAGTTCTAAAGGTAGTATAGGGAGTTAAATCAGGTATCCAACGGTCCGCTAGCAGGAGCTTGGTCATTTACACAGTAGTATGCATAAAGAGCCTCTCAGCACTGCAGGCAAAGCTACAGGCCAAGAAGCTCCCACACTATGCACTCGCTGGGAAGGGGCTTTCTTGCCTTTTGCAAGAATTGAACATCTGACCTCCTTTCGAGAACCATTACCCGGAACCAATTGGGCTATGTACGTGATCCATTCCTTAATAGTTAATCCTCTCTCCTCCCCCACCCCATCCTCCCTACCCTTCCCTTCCCTTCCCTTCCCTTCCCTCGATACCCTCTAACACATGTGCTAAAAGCTGCTTCCCAGAACTTCACACTATACTAAAGAATCCTTTTCAATTTCTCCTTGCCCAATCGGAGAAGAAACCATAAAATTCCAAGAAAATGAAAACCTACGTGCCTAAGCTAATACTTCTTCAATCTTCAATCCACAAGCAAGGATCACCGACCACTGCAGCTTACCGCCTTTTGCTCTTATTTTTCATCTTCTTCACTCTAGCTTTTCTCCTTACTCTAATAACCACCAAGAACCCCTCCGCCGCCGCCGCCGCCGCAGAAGACCACTCTACTTACGGCGAAGGTGCAAAAAAATCCCGATTACCGGCACCCGTTTTCGACGCCCTTTTGCATTATGCTACTGTAAATACCTCCGGTGTGTCTCGTTTCTCCGCCGTTGAGCTCAGCTCCATCGCCGCCGTGCCGGCGGTGTAGTACTGCTTCCTCTCCTTGTAATTTTCTTGTTTTCGGGCTCACCCATGAAACCCTTCTATGGAAATCGCTGAATTACGATGGGCGGACGGTTTTCGTTGGGGATAATGCTTATTTTGTGTCTAAGCTCGAAGAAAAGCACCCGGAAATTGAAGCTTATGATGTTCAGTTCACTACTAGAGTGGCGGAATTGTACGAACTCATTGAATACTCTAAACAGCAGGTAAGGTCCCCCAATCCACTTCTCAACACCCCCCCCCCCCCCCCCCAAATTACTCCCTTTCATTAAAAAATCATATATTATTCATATCATGTACCATTATTACACATGATTGGTGAAATTCTTTTAGGAACAGTAAGGAAAAATTGTTACCCGTCTTTATTCTACTATGTAGTTATTTTTTTTGTTTGGTACTAGGGGGTATTGTTATTTTTATATAGTGGATTTATAATCTTAAATTGATGCTTTTATAAGATAAAGTAGCAGTTGTACTAAAAGTAAAAACTTTAGTGGTCTTTGCTATTAAATTACGACGAACTCCAGTGTGATGGCATCAGGAATTCAAGAGAATATGTCAATATCTCATTATGCTTTCGGCGCCTATTTTGATTTGATGTTACTTTAAACTTGAAGGAATATATATAGGTGATCGAAAAACAAACCATTTTTGTTTCTAACACATGTGTATGATTGTGTATATCTAACTTCATATTCCGTCTATACGAAGTTTATAAAGCAATTGTTAATGTTGTTGTTATATTTTTTTGTAGTAGTGGTGTAAGAATCAAAACCGACTTGTTTATATATAGGATATTATATTTGTGTTTAGTGATACATTGACAAATTTTAATTTTTTTTACAATGCAAATTACTAGTTAGTCCCTAATACATGAAAGGATAACATGTTTAGCAAGTTAACAAGCAGTTACCATCATGTTAAATAATTCGTTTTTGTAAAACCTCTCATGATACTCTTCCAAATTATTTTTTAAGTTACGGTGAAAGGGAACTATAAATAAAGTGGATTAAAAAAAATAATAACTGTTAAACATGATACATTTTTTAATATTTTATATCATTCATATTATCATTTTTAAATTGTAATTTTGTAGTAAGAAAACATTGTTGTTGTTAAAGTTATCAAATTGTGGAATAAACGTCACATTTATTTTACCGACATTTTTTGTCTACTTTATTATTGCTATCTTTACATTTGATGGTCCTCAAAATTCTTTTGAATTTTAAATTCACGCCTATTGGACTTGCAAGATTGAGTGGTGAAGATTAGGGTGTTTGGGGAGACAAATATTTCGTGAACCATTCAATTTTGATTCGTATTTGATTCAAGTTCAAATTAATTTTATTCAAACAAATCGAGTTTAAACATTTAATTAGATTCATTTACTAAAATGATTCAAACTGTTCAAAAATTGTTCGACTTATTTAAAGAATTATAGTGTTTTCGATCGTTACAGAAACCAAGTTAAGCCAAACGATTCGTTTAACTAAAGGAATCTGAATTTGAAAACGTAGTATTCGACTCTATATTGATTCGTTAACATTCTATTGAATATGCTCTTAGTTTATACCAATCTTTTTGTCCTTCTTCCTACGGTATTTTCGGTTCCCAACTCTTTAGGTAAATAATATTAATAATTTTCTTAGTTTCTACCAAATTTTCAATTATTTGTGCAGGTGAAAAATGAGTGCAGGCCAGTACAAAATCTGCTTTTCTCAGACTGTAAGCTTGGGATCAACGATCTGCCCAATTACATCTACGACGTTTCGTGGGACGTCATCCTAATAGATGGGCCTCCGGGTAATTTACCGGCGGCTCCGGGAAGGATGTCACCGATCTTCACGGCCGGAGTTCTAGCAAGGAGCAAGAAAGAGGGTTCCGACCAGACCCATGTTTTTGTTCATGAAATTATTAGAGAAGTTGAGAAAGTAAGCAGTGAGGAGTTCTTGTGCAGAGAAAATCTGGTGGAAATCACTGATACTTTGGGACATTTTGTTATTGGGAGAATGGATTCAAATGGGTTTGAATATTGCTCAAAATCATCTGCTTCGTTGTCTTCTTCATCAAAATCTAAGTACAGAGGAGCGGGCGCAAAGAAGAAGATAGGAAGATAATTAATTTCCTTTTTTATGGGAAAAAAGACAAAAGGTTTATCTTGAGCAGAAGAAAATGGCTTATAGTTCAAACTTCTTGAACGTAGTGAACTCAAAATTGTGAATATCGTTCCTTTACATGCAGCTAAAAGGTGTTTCCGATGTATCATGTTCCTGCGTTTGCGCAAGATCTGCATGGGTGTAAGATCGCGAAGCGATCTGATGTATTAATTTTACTCTACACTTTGTGAAAAAGTCTATTTTCCACCGTTCGAACCTATGATTTTAAGGTAGGAGGAAAAGGCGATTTGATTGTACTTTGAATTTACTTCTTTTAAAGTATCTGTGGTTTCTTGTAGGGTACACAGTACTACGGTAGTGTTTGGATTGTTATAAACATTTTGCATAGTGTATAGAATGAGCTATCACATATTTGTATTTTAATCGCGAAAAAAAAAATGAAATCATGTTCAAATACAAAAAAAAAAAACACAAATCAAAACACAGGAAGAGTGGTGTTGTTAAGTAACCATAAACTGACTATTGATTCAATAAGATACAGTCAAATATGATAAAAGGAAGAGACTATCATATGATAGATTTATGCATATACATTTCTTACATTTTATTATTGAATAAAAATTAGTGATATTTGTTTAAGTTTGCATGATAAGGTAATACTGCAAATTAGTTTAGTGTATCGGCTAAAAGCTTAGGTACCCAAAGGTTCAATTTCCTACCAAAAGTAGCATTCTTCGCTCCCCATTTTTTGTACTGACATATATTTGACGGGAAAAAGGTCATACCACAAAGTTTGACCACGACGACAACAATATTATTCCATGGTTTGTAGAGGTTTTTATCGGTGGGATATAGAAGATCAGATGTACGCAACTATACACATACTTTAGAAACACATGGACCCATAATGAGTGTCAAGTTGTGTACATCAACGGCTACTTCACAATATAAGAAGAATGAACCAATATAGTGAACCATTTTGTTTTATTCTATCATATTTCAAAAGTAACTAAGGGTGTACCTTGACTATATTTAAAATGGAAAATTTCTGCACAGATATAGCCGAATGAAAAAATAACAAAATATACGTTGGGATGCAGAGTTGTAGATAATTAGGAGATCCACAGTGTGGAAATTCGAATCATACAAGAGGTAATACCTATATTGTGACGTAATACCTATATTGGCTGATTCTACATTCGAACCTACATTATTTGAAAAACAATCTAAAATCTGAATATCAATCATGAAAAATTTTCTTACTTTTCTTATTTTGCACGTTTTTTGGACAAGTTTAACTTATGCACTTTCACTTATGCTGACCTTTTCTTTTAACATTTACGTTCCAGAGGACGATGCTAAGTACGTGTCGGTGACTGCAAAAGAACGGCTGTGATGCGACTTAGGAGTTGCGGTGGCAGGGGACGCGGACAGCAGCGATCACAAACTGTGTCGCGTGTTATTTAATTGGGTTCGGTCGCTGTCGCCTAAAATATCCGGGTTCGGATTGGGTGACCTCACTGGAAGAACGCGTCAGACGCGCTCAATAGACTTCTGACACGTGGCACTGCAACAACTTTAATTTTTTTTGCTTTTACAGGAGACACGTGTCAGACCTTCATTGGGCGCGTCTGACGCGTCCCCTCAGCGTCACTGAATCTTCTTTCAAAATATCCCCGTACTAATCCTTGTTGGATAAATATTAGACGTAATGTTTATCTTTAAGATTTATCCCGTGATTTATTAATTTAAATCACATATAGTGTGGATCACCATGTCATCTTATCTCCTAGACTTGTATTTGACTACAACTCCTTGGTGGTAAGGGATTATCACCATACAGTAGAGTTTGTGATGGTACGGACTCTAATCAAGACAGGATTAGGGGGTCCCTAGCCTAGCCTATAAATAAGAGCCTGTGGTTGTCCATCAAACCATCTCATTCAAGCCAAGAGGAACAAGGCTAGAAGACTACCCTAAGGACTACATCAACGCGAAGAAGGCTTCTACAAACGACAATGGCCGGAGGTAACCTTTCTGCTTCCGCTATTTATTTTGGCCTAACAATTGGTATCAGAGCCACCTCTGACCATATCGTTTGCATTTAGAAAACCTTTTCCGTACCCTTTAATGCAATTCGATCGTTCAAAGGTTACGGAATTATAGTTTTCGAAGCCTTCGGTATTCAATTGCGTGTATTGTTATTCTGCCGAAATTGCTTTGTCAAAATTACCCATTTTGCATTATGTTGCTGTCGGATTTCAATGGACGGAGAGATTCTGTTCGAACACAATCAGTATGCATCACAAGCTTGTAAAATTATTTATGTGCGGGGGTAGATTTTTTTGTGGTGAATTAGCATTATGCTTTTAGGAGCAAATTTCAGTTCAAATTTCACATCAGATGATTCCTCTTTGAACGGTCTTATTGGAGCCTAATTCACCAGGTTATCGTGCTTATGTTATTGATTACTGATTACCCGTCATCGCTACAGTTACTGAAAAATGCAAACAATGTTTTAATCTATTGCGTTAATCTTGTTTATATGAGCATAGATTAAAAACATTTGGGTTAGGATAAATTTGGCAATTGTTTTGTTTTCGGTTTTCCTAAAATAAAATAATAATTTTTGTTGCCGGATATTTTTTTTCAGTGCTTGTATTCTTTGGTTGCTGAAAATCTCAATCATTTATGTTTTCTGTAAATTTCGGAGCTGCTGTTGAATTCGGTGGCCTGGAGCCTTATAAAGGTCAAGTATTCAAAAAAAAAAAATTGTGAAAGTTGGCATGTTCTGTCTTAATATTTTGATGGAAAGTTTGAAGTCATTTCATGCTAAAACAGCGGCAGTAAGAATGCAGCGGCAGGCGCGTGTTGTACACGTGCCATAAAGGAGGATTTGTGGCAAATACAAAAGGTGAACTATTGAAAGTGTGATAAATACACCGTACACGTAATTTCTGTCTAGAAAGTCGGTACTTAAGCGGGACCGTCTGTGACCCCACCGCACGGCCTGGGACTTTACGTGGAATGGTAATGCCTGTCTAGAAAATTGATTCATGATCTTTCCTGGGGTTTTGCCGAATCGGTTCACTTCACATTTTCATTATGATTTCATCTTTTGTTGATGTCATATAAAGTGTTTTAAAGTTGATGACATATAAAGAATTATTTTCTTAATTTTAAGATTAGCCACAAAATCTTAAAATTGTACGGTGTGAAGAAAATAAAATGTCATCAAACCTATGGTTTTGATTAATAATGTAATCACTCTGCCCCACAGGGAAGTGGTTGCTTTATTGATCAAGAAAATTAAACATAAACATTTCTTATGCCCACAGGTACGGAAATATTTTGGTTGTTTAATTTTCATATCGTTTTAAAGAATAAATATAAATATGTTGATGACATATAGAGGATTATTTTCTTAATTTTAAGATTAGCCACAGCATCTTAAAATTATATGGTCTAAAGAAAATAAAATGTCATCATACCTATGGTTTTGATTAATAAGGTAATCAATTTGTCCCACAGGGAATTGGTTATTTTATTGATCAAGAAAATTAAACATATACATTTCTTATGCCCACAGGTATGAAAATATTTTGGTTGTTTAATTTTCATATCGTTTAAGTATATTCTATGCATGAGTGCAACCTCTGCCCACAGGAAGGTTTAGAATATATTATTTGAATTAACTTAATTAATTCATTCTGGTTATATATGTTCATAGCATGATATGTGTTTCTTTGGTTATGCAGTTATTCCCACTACTGCTTTATTTGATTCTGCTAAAACTCCAATGTTGACTGGTGACAATTTTACTGAATGGAAGGATAATATCCTTTTGACGTTAGGGTGTATGGACTTAGACCTGCAATCCGTGAGGAAAGAAAAAAAAAAACCATCAAATCCTACGGAATCAAGTACGCCATCTGAGAGGTCTAGTTACGAGCGTTGGGAGCGATCTAATCGCCTCAGCATGATGCTCATCAAGTCTCGTATAAGTCCAAGCATTAGGGGTTCTATCCCTAATCTTGATAATGTCAAAGCTTACATGAAAGCCATTGATGATCAATTTGTAAGCTCTGACAAGGCGGTAGCCAGCACCCTTATGAAGAGGCTTTCAAATATGACCCATGACAGAAGCCGTGGTGTGTGCGAGCACACCATGGAGATGAGGGACATTGTTGCTAAATTAAGCTCCCTAAAGGTTGAAATCTCGGAGTCATTCCTGGTGCATTTCATATTCAACTCTCTCCCTTCGGAGTTCACTCCATTTAAGATCTCTTACAACACACATAAAGAAAACTGGTCAATTGATGAACTTCTGACCATGTGTGTTCAAGAGGAGCGGAGGTTGAAGAATGAGTCCATTGAGTCTGTGCATCTTACGACTCATTTTAAGAGAAATGCAAAGAAGGGCAAAGGTGTTCCAATGAAGAAAACCGGCAATAAAGACACATGTCAGTTTTGCAAGAAAAAGGGACACTGGAAGAAAAATTGCCTGAAATATAAGGGATGGCTGGAGAAGAAAGGTAATTTGTCCTTTGTGTGTCATGAATCTAATTTTACTGAGGTTTCTGATAATACATGGTGGATTGATTGTGGTTCTACAATTCACATTGCGAAAACCATGCAGGGCTTTCTAAACCTGAGAAAGCCAAATGAAAGTGAGCAATGCATCTATTCTGGAAACCGGATGCGCTCTACTGTTAAAGGAGTGGGATCTTATAGGCTCATTTTGAAAACTGTTTCAACTTGAGTTAGATCTCATTTACGAGCATACCCTTTTAACAGAAATTGGTATAAAGCGTTGTATTATCAATGAGAATTCATCAAGTCTTTGGCACAAAAGATTGGGACATATCTCAATCGAAAGAATGAAAAGATTGGTGAATGAAGGAGTTTTGCAAACTCTAAATTTCACTGATTTAGGTACTTGTGTGGTATGCATAAAGGGCAAGCAAACCAACAAGACCATTAAGGGTGCCAAAAGAAGTTCTCAACCTCTTGAAATCATACACACGGATATCTGTGGACCTTTTCATACACCTTGCTTGAATGGTCAGAAATACTTTATTTCATTTATCGACGACCATTCAAGGTTCATGTATCTCTATCTTCTATTTGAAAAATCTGAAGCACTTGATGCGTTCAAAATCTTCAAATTAGAAGTAGAGAAACAAAAGGAGAAGACAATCAAAATTGTCCGATCTGATAGAGGTGGTGAATATTATGGACGGTACACAGAGAAGGGGCAAATGATTGGTCCATTTGCCGAATTCCTTCAAAAGGAGGGTATTGTTGCTCAATACACCATGCCTGGCACACCGCAACAAAATGGTGTTGCTGAAAGAAGGAATCGGACTATTATGGACTTGGTCAGGAGCATGATTAGCACAACGAATTTACCTATATCCTTTTGGAGTGAAGCTCTAAAAACCGCTGTGTATGTTTTAAATAGGGTTCTATCTAAGGCCGTTCCTAAAACACCTTTCGAGTTGTGGAATGGTTGGAAACCAAGTTTAAAACATTTACACATATGGGGTTGTCCAGTTGAAGTTAGGGTATACAACCCAAGCATAAAGAAACTGGATGAACGAACGAAAAGCGGTTATTTTATTGGATATGCAGTTAACTCCAAAGGATATAGATCTTACTGTCCCTCACATACTCCTAAAGTGGTTGAAGCTAGAAATGCTAAGTTTCTAGAGGATCATGAAGTTAGTGGGAGTGATTTGAATCGAGAATTCAATTTTGAGGAAATAAGGGATACACATATTGTATTTTTATATGTGGACAATTCGGTTGCTATTCAACAAAATGAAGAGCCACCAATTGTACAACCTCAAATTGAAGAATCACATCAAGAACAAACTGAACCCACTAATCCTACATCTACTGAGCCAGTGGGAGTACGAAGATCCTCAAGAACTAAAAGGCCAGCAATTTCTAGCGATTATGTTGTATATCTTCAAGAGTCCGATTATGACATTGGACTAAATCATGACCCTATCTCGTTTTCATAAGCCATGAATTGTGACAAATCGTCACTATGGTATGATGCCATGAAAGAGGAGATGGAATCAATGGCTAAAAACAACGTCTGGGAACTTGTTCCGTTACCAAACAGAGCCTCTGTGGTGGGATGCAAATGGGTCTTTAAGACCAAAAGAGACTCGTTTGGTAACATTGAACGATATAAAGCCAGACTTGTAGCCAAAGGTTTCACTCAGAAAGAAGGCATTGATTACCATGAAACCTTCTCTCCAGTCTCAAAGAAGGATTCATTTCGGATAATCATGGCATTAGTAGCTCATTTTGATCTCGAGCTACATCAAATGGATGAGAAAACTGCGTTTTTTAAGTGGGGTTCTTGATGAAGAGGTATACATGCGTCAACCTGAAGGCTTTGTCAATTCTGATAATGATCAACTGGTTTGCAAATTGAATAAATCCATATATGGGCTTAAACAGGCTTCACGTCAATGGAACATCAGGTTTCATGAGGTAATCTCTTCATTCGGTTTCGTAGAGAACATTGTTGATCAATGTATATACCTCAAGACGAGTGGGAGCAAATACATTTTCTTAGTCCTATATGTGGATGATATTCTACTAGCAAGCTGTGATCTTGGGTTATTGCATGAGACTAAGCGATTTCTCGCTTTGAACTTTGATAAGAAGGATATAGGTGAAGCCTCTTATATATTTGGCATAGAGATTCACAGAGATAGAACAAGTAAAATACTTGGTCTTTCTCAGGAGGCCTACATCATCAAAGTACTTGAGAAATTTGCTATGCAGAATTGTGTGTCACCTATTGTCAATGGAGGCTGAGACCATTGCATGCTATGAAGCTACGTCACAGGCCTTATGGATGAGAAATTTCCTCAGTGGTCTAAAAGGTTGTCGATATTGTTAATAGACCCATAAAGATTTTCTGCGACAATTCAGCTGCTGTGTTCTTTACGAAAAAATAATAAAGGTGGGAGTCGCAGTAAACATATCGACATAAAGTATTTGAAGGTCAGAGATCATGTCAAACAAGGAGAAATAAAGATTGAACACATTAGTACGGAGTCAATGGTAGCTGATCCTATGACTAAAGAATTACCGGTTAAAGTTTTCAGGGATCATGCTGCTGATGTGGGACTTCTTAATTCTCCTTGATTTGTTGTACTTTGATCTTATTTTGTCTAGACATTTGTTGACTTTGAATATGCGCAATTAAAGTTGTAGGATCTATTTGATCCATGGACGAGGACCCATTTTGAGATGATTTATAGTAAATCATTCATTTTGTTTGATTGTTTGTATAATGCATGGTAATACTTGGAAGGGAGTGCTCGTTGTTTAATCTAAGAGCGCAACCGCCTTGATTCGTATGTGTTATATTTTCGATCGAGGTAGTCAAGTTGTTCGAGTGACATTTTTGTTTTGGCCAAGTTACTTAGTCACTTGTGTAGCGTTGTCTAGTGTTGACATTTGATCCAAGTGGGAGAATGTTGGATAAATATTAGACGTAATGTTTATCTTTAAGATTTATCCCGTGATTTATTAATTTAAATCACATATAGTGTGGATCACCATGTCATCTTATCTCCTAGACTTGTATTTGACTACAACTCCTTGGTGGTAAGGGATTATCACCATACAGTAGAGTTTGTGATGGTACGGACTCTAATCAAGACAGGATTAGGGGGTCCCTAGCCTAGCCTATAAATAAGAGCCTGTGGTTGTCCATCAAACCATCTCATTCAAGCCAAGAGGAACAAGGCTAGAAGACTACCCTAAGGACTACATCAACGCGAAGAAGGCTTCTACAAACGACAATGGCCGGAGGTAACCTTTCTGCTTCCGCTATTTATTTTGGCCTAACAATCCTTTCAAAATGCCATACATTGGTCATGAGACCCATCATTTTAGCCACAAAGAACATTGTAGGGGATGCAAATTAGAAGTCCAGTAACTAAGCCGAATGTCTGGTTTGCAAAATGACGAGATGGTACAAAAATTAAGTGAGTGTGTTTAAATTATAGAGATTCAACTATTTAAGAAGGAGACACACCTAACACACACAATCACAATCACAATGATATCCACTAATATCCGAACGAAAGATATAGCTAGAATGAAGGGTGAAAGGCAGACAAACAATACATATCCGAACTAAAGATATAGCTAGAATGAAGGGTGAAAGACAGACAAACAATACATATATACGATATGTTAGGTCACCTATGAATTGTTATTTGATTATTACGACATAGTCCAATTAATTGATGAGTCTATTTTTATTTGTCTATAAATCAGAGTTCTTAAGTCCAGATGATTTATTAAATGCGGGGTGCTTTTAATCAAGCATAATACTTATAGATCAAAAACAATAATCTGGTACCGGTATGGTTATTGTTTTAGCTTTTAAACATAGAAGAAGATACGTTCGCAAAATAAACTTACATTATTATCCCAAAAGCATAACTCTCTTTCAGATTTTATTGATTCTTATGGTCATATTGTATCTTTTAAAACATATAAACATTTATTTATCGAACACTCTGATGCTTATAAGTCATTTTATCTAAACAGGTATTTTTCAACAAAAAGCACAAGTTTTTTATAAAAAGCACTTATAACCATATATATGTGCTTATACACATTTTTAAGACTGCTAAACAAACCAAATAATTCGCAAACTGCTCGAATTCGATTCGTATTTGATTCAACTTCATTCGTTAACTTTACTTAAATGAGCGGAATTCGAACACTCATTTAGATTCGTTTAGTTAAACACGCCAAATTGTTCGCGAACTGTTAGGCTCGTTTAAGTATCGAACAAAACTCGAACCAATTTTAAATCTCGTTTAACTAAATGAACCGAACCAAATAGTTCGTTTAGCTAAACGAATCCGAATTCGAAAATCTAGTATCCGGCTAGGCTCGGTTCGTTAACACCCCTACCCAAGCGCCCTCTAAGTAATAAAACTGCGAACTTCCTTTTCTCTTGTTTGCCAAGTAAATTGGCTTTACATAATGAGCTAAACCGGGCGTAAAATCACTGCATATCTCTTATTATTTCGAAGATAGAAAATGTCATAGCACCATAAATAACTTAAGGTTTGCAACTACACAGTAAACACACTTGAAACTAGAAAATACTGCCCCAGCCATAGTCCTTCAGAAGCTTGATCTGGCAAATCGAGACCACAGCAAAGTACTGTCTACTGCAGCCGGAGAAGCCGCCGGCTCGACTCCTACAGAATATTATTACTATACCAACATATTTGCAACCAAGAAACAGAAGGCTCTTTGGGGGGGGGGGGGGTTCATGGGGATGACCTGCCACCAAATGCTTATTACCAACTGCCACGCACCCTGCAGAAAATAAGCGTGTATCGTTACTCATTTGTGCATACTTCTCTCTAAAGGCAGCATCTACCTTTATATCATGCAGGAAAACGCGTGTTGTATACATATAATCAAAGCTATCTGAAACAGCAAAGATAGGAATGTATGACATACTTCGTTTCCGGTGAAGTTTGAGATGGATCACTTAATGAGGATGCATCGCATTGGTGCTCCTTCAGCCCCAAGCAATCTCAAAGTCAGGCAATGGACGTCATAAATCCCTGCTGGTATGTCATCAAGTTTCAAGGCTTCCACAAGAATGATATCCTAGCATTGGTTTTTTAGCAAGGAAATGTAAGATACAGGTAAATCATGAAAACAAGGGCGGCAACCAAGAGATAAGAAAGTTTAGATACAAGGGCAGCAACCAAGAAACAGAAGGTTTAAAAGCAAGACAATGAATTTCAAATTCATATGTTTTTTTGCTATTCAACAAGCTATTATCGATTAGCCAGGGAGCTGCATTTTCCAGAACATCTGAGCACTAACTACTGTAAATAGTCAACCGGCTTAAAAGAGACGGTTCATTCACAAGACCCATACAACCTTCATCGAGCCTGACAAGTCGATATTGGCAAAAAAAAAAATATAGAAAAGCAGCAGCAGCAACATGCCAATTCGTAGGCACAAATGCTACATCAAGAAGATGTAGAAACAATAAATTTTAGATATAAGGGCCACAACCAAGAAATAGAAGTAAGGTTTAAAAGCAAAACAATGAATTTAAAGTAACTCGTACGGCTACTATCAATTAGCCAGAGAGCTGTATTTTCCAACATCTGAGCACTATAACTATACATAATCAACCGGCTTAGAAGAGATGATTCATTCACAAGACCCACAGAACCTTCATCATGCCTGACATAGCACAGTTAGCCAAGGCAAGTAAGACAAAGGATTATATATGGCCACATTTCCACGCATGACAACTGTGATTTAAGGCAATCAGTACAGATGTAACTGAATTAGGCATCAAATCATCAGTGTTGTTTTTAATTTTGACCAATCAAGGACACCAGACGATACAGACGTTCTTGTCAGGAAAATCGGTCTAGACACAATAGCCAGCATTGTCACCAAAGAGAACAATGATCAGATGATCAGGTAAGCACGAACACCTTACGCTGACTGCCAAAACAGGACTCTGTATCAACTCTAGGAGGAGGTTCAATCTCAAAAGGATGAAATATTCTCATATTCACTAGAAACAAAACACACACACTAAACAAGTGAACTGGACTAAACTAATAAACATAACACCAAAACTTGAGATTCATTACCCTGCCTTCTAAGAATACAAGATGAGATGGGATCAGATCAGCATATGCTGCAACAGACAAGTAATCGATTCCTGAAATTCAAACATCAAAAGGATGATGTGAGCCACGTGGTGAAGTAGAATAATTTGGGCAGATATCTGATATGAACAAAATGGCTCATTCACATTCTCATATTCATATACAAGGGCAGGGAAACTGGTAATTAGCCTAAAAATTCAGGTGATCTTTCGCATTTTTGCAACTTTCAGTTTCTGACTTGATAAGGGTCATCATAGGTCAGAAGTAAGACTTTTCCCCGCCACAAACGAAAATAACATGTTAACTTAGTAAAGACTACCACTGGGGCTGTATATGGTCCAATTACATAAAAACACCTTAATTGGAAACTGTCTCCCTGACAAACTTAAATTGCCTCTTTTCAGCATACTTCTACTTGGTGTCATTTTTGTGATAAAAATCGTAATGCGATAATTAGAAACACTGTAGTTAGCATTCAGCAAACACTTCTGACAAACACAAATAGATATATTGTGAAATATAAACACACACAGCAAAATGGAGGGAGAGGTACGGAAGTTTGCAATAGAAAAACACACCAACGGTCATGCAGCCAGTCTAAAATGCAAAATATGCAAAGACAGGATAACTTGCGATATCCATCAGAGGGAAAAAATAGAATAGTATTGTCTTGCTAACCAACAAGCTTGACATCAGTGTTATCAACGAGCCACTGAGCTCCATCCTTCATGAAACCGACATAGCTTGAATCAAACTCTTTTTTGAACATCAGCCGTCTGAAACCAAAAATATTTATAAGTCAAAGATTTTTTGAATGAAAGATGGGGCCTGGGCAGGTATTCAATTCCACAGATGGAAGAACATTAATTGAGACAATATAAATCATGCTGAACCAATGCAGTCCTGAAGACACACCTGTCAGTGTTCAATGTTCTGAAAAGTACTCGTCTGACTCCTTTTGGGATATGTAAGGACTTCATTACTTCAGCTGCAGAAATGAAAGGAGAAAAACAAAGAAAAGCATTCAATGTTACTCATCTAACTCCTTTTCGCTAAAGACATGACTTTATATTTAAAACAACGTTAGCTGAACAAAAACAAAATTAGACATAAGAGGTAAACTACAGCTCAGACATTTGAATATCAGATGTTGCACTCACCAGTTATGTTCTTGTCCCTTGGAACATCAACCAACAAAGCTGGACCTGTTAAAAATAAAGCACAGCCCGATCATGTGAACGTCCGAAATAATAAGAAGCTTCACTAAAACGAACTGAACAAAGAGATGGCATATCCATTATGAAAGATAAGGAAAATAAGTCTCCTGTTTCTTTCCCCAATCCATTTCCACATCAATAATGTGATCACGTAAGGCAAAGTTAAATTTACATGATGCACATGTGGCAGAAAACAAGTTTAAGCACTTCCCCTTAAACTAAAATAGATAAATGACAATTCGGAAAGAAAGAGGGAGTAGAAACTACAGGCTCAAGTTCCTGCTTTTCAGGTCAGATATTCATCAAACACATGGAGACCAAACCATTAAGAGTCAATCCCTCTTCTTGAATAAAGATTGACTAAATTTGATCTGAGCAGACATTAACACAGTTATTATATTGCAAATTCCATGAGTAAGAACATACGACAAATAACAATACCGTAATTATCAGCTTATATCCAAAAAATTTACATAAATAGTAGGTTAATACCGTTAAGGACTTCAAGATCAAGGGTATCAACATCAAAGCCGGCATCAAAATAATGATCAAACACATGCCCAGGAGCATCAACGTGTGTGCCGGAGTGCGTGCCGAGCTTCATCTCAGAATTATTAGCAATTGAACCATTCTTCATACTTTTAGGAGTCCACAAAAACTGACCAACACCCTCATCAGATTCAAAGGCCGGCATCTCCGGATGGTATCGATGGGTAATATCGATTATTCTACCGCCGCCATAAACTTCACGGCGAACAGGAATCAAATCGTCACGGTCAACGACGGAAGAGAGTCCATAAGGTGAAGGATATGCGTCCTGGGCAGTAGAGAAAGCTAGCTGAAGTAGAGGGAGGAGAAAGAAGGAAGCTAGTTGAAGATATTGGGTGATTGCAGACGACATGTTTGATCGTTTGTCTCAAGCACCGATGGAGTAGAATCGTGAGGAATTTCACACCAAAATTTTTGGGGGCAGAAGGAGCAAATTCTACTGCTAAGCCGAACTGTTTAGAAGATAAAATGTTGGCTAGACGAGAGTAATACATAGACTCTACCTATTGGATAATATCCTTTGGACCGTACACGTAATCAAGATATATCTAATATTGAATATATTTATTTTAAAAAAGACATAATAATTTTTTTGAAATAATAATTTTGAATTCTTGTTTATTTATTTATTATCTTTGTCATTTATATGACTATTTTAATATTGGAAGCTTTTTATTTGTTTTTACTAAATTCTTTCACTTATAATGATTGTGTTGAATAATAATTTTGAATTCTTGTTTATTTATTTATTGTCTTTGTCATTCATTATTTGTGTATATATACGGTTATGACTATTTTAATATTAGAAGCTTTCTATTTGTGTTTAATAAATTCCTCCACTAGCATACTAGTATACCATATTCATATTATTGTGTCATCTAGGTACATAAAGAGTCGGATGTCTTATTGAAAATCAAGTATCGCTTGTCTATCTCTCGTACTTCCAAACTCTAACAATAGTTTTTGATTATTATTGGATATGGTTGTTGTTGTATCTAAATTGATAAAGACATATCTATTTTGTTTAATCAACAAACAACAATGATCGAAAATTGATGGTATTAAAATGAAAACGATGTGTCTTTTATAAAATTTATAATGTGTCTATATCAATTATCTTTATTTATTTATTTTACATTCTTAACTTTTATCCTACGTGGGTATTAAAAGAATGTCTTTTATTTTACCATACAAGTATGAGAAAGTCTTTTCCTCTATATTGATGTGTTAAGAGAAACTAGTCTATTAAATTGGAGTACTAACAAAATGACTTTTATTCCAGAAAGTCTTTTCTTCTATATTGATATGATTAAAAAAAACTATTATATCCCACAACAGAGTATACGAAAGTTGTATTCTATAACAAGCGGTCCGGAGAAAACCTCTGTCAGTAAATGTAAAAAAGTTTTATCTTAAAACAAATTCCAACCCGAATACCAACTAACTTATGCTTTAGAGACAAAGTTTTATCTTATATGAAAGTGTCAAGAAGAAGTGACTTATAGGGCTGTAAATGAACCAAGCCGTTCGGTTGTTCGGCTCGTTTGGTTCGGGCTCGAGCTCGAGCTCGGCTCGGATAAAAAGTTAATGAACAGAGCTTGAACACCCTTTTCTGTACGAGCTCGGTAAGTGGAACCGTTCGTTTAGGGTGTTCGGCTCGTTAATGTTGTTCGTTGAGTTAAACGAACCAAGCTTGAACAACTAAATATGTTCGTTTAAATAAACGAACAAGCTCGGCTCATTTGCTAAGTTAAATGAATAACACAATGTTCGGCTCGTTCGGCTCGTTTACAGCCCTAGTGACTTATATAGATAGGACCATAGTATTTCTCTTCAAAAGTAAAATTATGTGTGGCTAAAATTTCTATATTATCTATTTGATTGAAATCTTTTTAGTTTAGATCGATTAATTAACTAAAGATATTCTTAATTTATCTTCAGATTCCTAAAAGGATTCAAATATATCCCCTTTAAATATTGAATCATAAAGATTCACCTATATCCATTCCTTTATCATATGACCTGGAGGTAATACTGTAAGAGTTAGGTTTATGCTTAACTTACGTAAACATTTTTTTTTTCTCCGCAAATCGTGTTACATGCAATATATATTTTTTTTCAACAAGTAATATATATTGCAATCTCCCAAGTAATAACATACTACGAATAACGTTACGACGATTAGGACGGTTCAACGAACTGAACTGTTCATAAACTGTTTGTGTTCAATTCGTGTTTAATTCGTCTTCGTTCGGTAATTGTCTGTAAGCAAGCCAAATTCAAACAACTTTTTTGGGTTCGTTTACTAAAACGAGACAAACTATTCATGAACTGTTCGGCTCGTTTAAACAGTTATAGTGTTATCGAGCCGACCTCGAACCAATTTCAAAGTTCATTTAGCTAAACAAACCGAGCCGAACAGTTCATTTAGCTAAACAAAACTGAATTCGAAAAACCTAGTATTCGGTTCGGCTCGATTCATTGAAACCCTAACGACGTGGTCAGCATAAATAGCAGGAAAAGACACTGAATAAGAATTTAGATTCAAAGCATCTTGGGTTGTATTTCATACTGTATTTTAGTAATATTTTGATTTTGTTTTTCCAAATGATTTATGTACCTTTTTTGAATTTTCTGTTATTTTATAATTTTGGGTTTCTATACATAAAAATATATAAAAACATAAACAAAATTCATATTTTAAAAAAAAAAAATACGACACGGAAATGCTAACTCCTATTCAGTGCACCATGGAAGAAAAATCAGGGGAAATACCGTTGAGCGTTTCAAGGTCAAGAGTATCAACATCAAAGCCAGCATCAAAATAATGATCAAACACATGCCCAGGAGCATCAACGTGTGTTCCGGTATGCGTAGAAAGCTTCAGCTCAGAATTATAAGCAATGGAGCCATTCTTCATGTTTAAAAGGAGCGACAAAAACTGACCAATTCCCTCATTAGATTCCCAGGTCGGCTGCTCCGGATGGTATCTATGAGTGATATCGATTATTCTTCCCCCGCCATAAACTTCACGGCGAACAGGAACCAAATGTTCACTATTAACGACGGATGAGAGTCCATATGAGGATGGATAGGCATCTTGGGCACTGGAGAAAGATAGAGGAAGTAGAGAGAGAAGGAAGAAATAAGGTAAAAGAAGAGATTTGGGGATTGCAGGCGACATGTTTGATCGTTTGTCTCAATGTCCAATGGGGTATGATCGTGAGGATTTTCAAGGGCAAATTTTTTTTTTTGGATCAGAACGAGAAGTTGCTGCTGTTGTGCAGTATATATAGATATTATTGACCCATACGTTCTAAAAATATTATTTGTATTAAAAATATTCTTATCATTGACTTTTGTCCAAAATTCATTTGAATAATCTTAAAAAGTCAACTATAAAATACTTTGGGATTGGAACAATATAATTCCATAAATTAAGATCACTTACCGTAAAAGTGGGTTGGACACCATATTTTAGCATCCAAGCTTGCAAGTGTTCTCAATCATTTCATGTAATCTAAAAACCATTATTTAAGTTCAAAGTGTCAAATTATTTTAGCAGTGTCTTGTCACAAGAGTTATTACATTGTTTAATGTCAAATTTCAGAAAATTTTGTCAAAATAGTTTGATAATTTAGCGTCAAATGATATGTTCCAACTACGTGATTAACCATATATGACACATGTTTTTGGGACGGGAAAGTATTTGGTAATCCTGTGAGCAGATATATTATGTTTTTGGGACGGAAAAGTATTAGGCAATCCTGTGAGTAGATATAATATTCTACATGTTCTTTTATTTTTCTTTGGAAGATGATATTGTGGGGTTACATGTGTAGTTTTCGCTATATTAACCGCATATTTTAGCATCCAAGTTTTATTTTTATTGGGTTACATGTGTAGTTTTCGCTATATTAACCGCATCTTTAAGCGTAACTGGTTATTCCTTACCTCGACACCAATAATCTTAAAAAATCAACTATAAAATACTTTATGGAAACAATATAATTACATAAATTAAGATCACTTACCGTAAAAGTGGGTTGGACACCATATTTTAGCATCCAAGTTTGCTAAGTGTTCTCAATTATTTCATGTAATCTAAAAGCCATTATTTAAGTTCAAAGTGTCAAATTATTTTAGTAGAGTCTTGTCTCAAGAGTTATTACATTGTTTAAAATAGTTTGATAATTTAGCGTCAAATGATATGTTCCAACTACGTGATTAACCATATATGACACATGCTTTTGGGACGGGAAAGTATTTGGTAATCCTGTGAGTAGATATAATATGTTTTTGGGACGGGAAAGTATTAGGCAATCCTGTGAGCAGATATAATATTCTACATGTTCTTTTATTTTTCTTTGGAGGATGATATTGTGGGATGGGATTTCCTCAACTCTCTTTCCTCCACGTGTCCCTCACCCCCCCCCCCTCCCTCATACGCATTTTTCTCCCCCACCCTCTCATCTAGCCTCACCATCCTCTCTTACTGCCACGTGACGGACGGTGGAAAGGGGTTGAGAGAAAAGGAGATGATGAGATCTCATCCCTGATATTGTACGTGTTTGTTGTTCACTTGTGTTCATATCCTAGTGTGATCCTAATGTTTGGGAAAGTTTTATTCCAATTTAAGGTTGGAAAAAGGCCATTTTTCAAGCAGTTTCAAAAGGTGTTCGACCATTAGACCATATTACTGCACAAAAAATGGAGATTATTACGGACTCTATGCTAAGTAATAAAGCTAAACACAATTGAAGGTGACTTGTCTCTTTCCTCAATATGCTCATCCTTTCTTTTTCAATTCCTTTTTCTTGTTTGAGTCATCCATTTAATATACAATTATTAAAGAATCGAAGTGAAATCAACACTTTTTTGTAGGAGTCCAGTAACATGCAAATGAAAGTAACGAATTGAAATCAATATTTTTTGGTTGTATATCTTATTTCTGTCTTATATGTAAAAAAAAGAAGGTATATTAAAATAAGAAAATATTAAATAAAATATCAACTTCTACACATAAAACAAGATGTTAAAAAAAGGTATAATAAATAACAACAAAAACATATACCCGGTATATCCCAATGACAACAAAAGATATCGTTAGGGTCTGAAGACGCACACAAACAATCCCTCCAGAGAGTCTTAGACGAAAGCAAACACCAATGAATCAAATGGACCTCGTTCTCGCATTCAAGTTGCTATAGAGAACTATAGACTGCTGCTTCTAGCTCTCATATAGGCTTTGCTTTTGCTGGTTATGCGCTGGGCATTGCTGTGTATCTGGCTACTCATAATCTCCACTGTCTCTGCCAACAAAGCTATCTCAATTTCCACTCCTCTCTGGTTCTTAGGCTTCCTCTGTTTTAGTTATTCATTATATCAATATACAGCAGCAGGTTGTATTTGGTCGGTGAAATTTTGTGAACCCAAAGATGGTTGCTGCACAAGAAGTCATACTGGCATTCTTGTGTAATGGTTTATAGGGAAGAAAGAGAGATTGTATCCATAAAGTCAATAAGTTCAAAGATTGCGGTATGTGCCGCATATTTCCTCTAAACTTGGACGAGGGTTGTTACCAAACGAACAAATAAAAAAAACGTTCACGGTGCATAAGGCTCCCGTGTATGCACAAGGTCCAGGGAAGGGACCGGATCAATTTGTGATCTGATGTACGCAGCCTTACCCATGTAAGACAGCTTTACCTAGATCGCGGCCTTACCCATGTACACAGCTTTACCTTGCACAAAGAGGCTGTTTCCACTGCTCGAATTAGCAACCTTACCAAAAGAACAAATGTAAACTACATTATTGTGTTCTCAATTCTTGGGTATATTATAGGACTCTTTGGTACTGTATTACTACTTTGTGGTACCCTATGGCGTAATGAAGAGGTAACAGAAAACCAGATGTTAGACCTGCTGTTGCAAACTTTTTCTTTCATAGCACCTTGTTGAAAGACATGCTTATGTTGCTACTACTACAGGTAACATGGCCTGCACCGAAATTCAGAAATATTTTGTCCTAACAGCCAATACGCTTTATGTATTTTGTAGAAGATTGTTTCCTCCCCCCTCCCAAGAAAATGAAAATCTCTAAAGGACGAATGGTTAGGGAGGATCATCCCAAGTAAACAAGACTTTTTTTTTGATGGGTTACCCCGAGGTATCCTCCCAGCCGAAAGCCAGAAGACTAATCTTCCGTCCCTGCGGTCAGCACACAAAGTGGTAGAGTACTGGCCAAATGATTTGCTCTATTCACATGAGTGGGGATCGAACCCCCAACCACATGCTTAAAGGAAACAAGACTTTGCATTGGATAAATCATTAGATCGAGGAAGAGAGAATTCTTTATCAGGCTTCATCCAAATGAATAAATCTATAGATCCAGGATGTCTCACGTGTTTCGTAATGGTTAGTGTCTTTTGGTTAGGTCTGTGCCCAGATTAGACCTTTGAGCTCTTTTCTTTATTGGTACTGAAGACAATCAATGTGAATGCTCTCATTTTTGCAATCAAAAGGTGAGCGCTTACCTTAATATGAAGAATTAGACACCACAACAAAACATAGGGAAGTTAAAATGACACGTCAAAATCAGCTCAATGAAAAAAAGGGGGCAAGAAAGGCAATAGACATTTCGTATCCATATCTCACATGACAACTTAAAGCTGTGAAAAAAACATTCTAAAGCTTAAATTTTACTCCAAATCAAGAACACTACATGATAAAGGAGTCCATATGACCTGACAATAAAATGCAAGAGAATTAAGACAGTTTACCGTATTGGCGACGAAGCTTCTCTTTTTGGAAGACCCAAGTACCCAATTCTCCATAATTTGCAGGAACATATTCTCCATCACATCTGACTTAGAAAAGGAAATCAAAATCTCCTCAATGCCACCTCCAAAAGCTACACTCAAGCACTTGCTTGAGTAACTACACTGCTGTTCAACTCTTCATCAGCTTTCTTTAGGAACTGGCTCCAACCACTTCCAGGACTTGTATCCAAGTAATCGTAAGGAACTGCAGTCTTCATCCCCGGCCGCACCCCACATTGACTATCAACAATTTTCACCTCCAACTCCCTTTCTTCTTCATTCAACTTCCCTTCCAATTCTTCCCAACTATATAGCAGAGGCAATGTAGAACCACCCCATGGATTAAAATCCAAAAGCTTAACCCTCTCATCATTTGTCACATAAACATCAAACGTGTAGCTTTCTGATTCAAATCTCCCTCGCAAATTATCTACATAAAAGTCTAGAATCAAAGACTTCAAATCATATTTTTTCTCCACAAGAACAGGATAAAATCCGGTGACCTCACGTTGACATATTCCCACCAAAACCTGATTCCTTACAAAACACCGAAACTCCATCTCCGGCCGCAACGATCCATACCATTTTCGAAGAGCAAGATAAAATTTTTGAGGCTTTGATTCAACCCTATCACTACATGAATCATAAGCATGACATAAATCATGAATCAAAGAATCCGATGATTTCAACAAAAGAGCAATCTCACTAAAATTCGAGCACAGGAGATTCCCTGAGGAACTAATCCAAGCAGAGTCTTTAGGTGCACTCCAATTAATCTTAGGAAAAACAGCTCCACCAAGAGATTCAATTGATTCCTTTACCTTCATCTCTAGCTCAGGGAAAGAAGGAGGCGGAGGCGCCGGCTCTGATTCATCTTCATCATCTTCCCGTGTTTTGAAATCCTCTTCGTCTAAAGGATTATGTACTCTGTTGGGTAAGGCATCGTCGTCTACGACGGAGCGCGGTAAAAGGAAAGGACTGGAATCATCGAGGAGGTAATCGACGAAGGAGTCCGGGAGCTCGTGAATTAGGGTTTTTATGGAAAGGGATTTGAATTTAGGGTACCATTCCTGAATTTGACATCTGAAGATTTCTTCTTCTTTCATCCTCAACAGAATCAAACAAAGAAAATCTCCAATAATATGGAAAACCATATGAGACCTCCAGATCAACGATAGTAGCTCAATCAGAATGGGACTATTTCAACTGAAGACTAAACCCTAATTATCGAGATTAAATAAGAAATACTGGCGGCGGGAGAAGGTTCTATATGCTGAGAAACACCGGTTAACGGGGTTAGAAAAAATTTCGTCAATGGTAATTCCTTAAACGCAGGTTTATAAGACTGGGTCACATTAACGGGATTGGATAATTTCACCACAATCTTTCACTCACTCCCTTACCGTACGACATGTGACAGTAGGGGAGGATAGTGAGGCTAGATGAAGATCAGTCGCATCTAGCATCACCACCCCCTATAGCTGCCATGTGTCGTGCCAGACCGGATCTCCTCACCGTCGGAACCATCACCCCCTTCCACACCGTCCGACACGTGACAGCAGGGGAGTGGTGAGGCTAAATGCGAGTCAGGAGGCGACAGTAGGGGAGGATGGTAAGGCTAGATGAGGATCAATCATATCTAGCCTCACCACCCCCTCCAGCTACCATGTGTCGTGCGAGACCGGATCTCCTCACCGTTGGAACCATCACCCTTCCACGCCGCCCCACACGTGACAACAGGGCAGTGGTGAGTCTAAATGCGAGTCAGGAGACGATAGTTCCGACGGTGAGAACATCCCATCCCGTGTCGTGCAGTGGGAAAATAGTTGAGAGGATTGTGGATAAAAAGATCCAAACTCCACTTTAACACCTCCGTTTCTATATCTTCTATTAACACGTGTCATTTTATTTACATTATATAGCATGTTTTACAAATCACATAACGTATGATGTTCATTGTAATTAACATCCATGACAAATATTTTAGTTTATTAGATTAAAGGCTGCCGTTGAACATATCGTTTGTGGGTGAGTTGACAATATATAAAAAGAAAAAATTTAGGTAAAAGACATGCCGATGATTATACACAACCGAGTAAATGCTTCGTAAACCGAATCCAGATTAGTCTCACTAAAATGATAAAAACACCGGACACCACGTAACCTATTATACAATGATACAGAATGTGCATGACTCATCAACAAAATCATGACCATTGGTTCTTTTCTGTTTCGGAAATATAAAAAAAAAACTATACAATTCTGAAGGCCTATTCAATCATGTCTATTGTATAGCTCATTCTTCTCTCTCGCAGCATAGACTTCATTAATTTAACAAGCATCAAGACATGCAATCTTGAGTTCAAATTCTGTCCATCTTCTGAAAACTGATATTAGTTCTACTGTGCCTGCAACTATTGGCTATTGCTGCTACTATCACACATTGTAATGCCTACACATGAAGGGGCATGTTAGGGTGATTTAACAGATCAAATGGGATATTACAAGGCAAAAGGGCATTTGCATATCTGCTTGAAACAGCCCCCATCTGGTTTGTTCCCTAGGTGATATTGCAACACCTGCATGATCATATCAAGGACATGGCAAGCATGAGGATACCTGCAATTACCTACCCTTTGAAAACGAGTTTTAATTAGAGCTAAGCTTCATCAAATCCCAACTCTTCAGCAAATGTGGAGGCAAAGGAGCATTCAGCTTGATGCTTTGCAAATCACTAAGCTCGAAATCCCCGTTACATGATGCAGCAATCTTCATTGCCAAGCAAATGTCAGGTAAAATTATTTCCCTGCAGTGAAGATGGAGATGGGGTTTCTTGTCGGCGAGGCTTCCATTGCACAAGTTAAGCCCAAAAGGGTCAAACTGTGGCTTAATGAGTTCCTCGTAACGATCTGTGGAGAGTAAAGAGCATGGAAGTTGTCTTAAATGCCTGTGAGCTTGCCATCCATACTTGTAGTCCCCGAGTATAGGTGTCCCCAACGCCTCAGCACAGTGCACGCGCAGCTTTCATTGGACCGGGAGAAAAAATTAGCGCAACCAAAAATACAACAACAATCATACCCAGTATATCCCAACGACAGTAAAAGCTATCGCTAGGGTCTGGGGAGGGTGAGAAGCAGTCAAACAGTACCCCCATCCCAAGGGATAGAGAGTTTGCTTCCGGTAGCGCAACCAAAAATACAACAAACTCAAATTGAGATGCAACTGAAAATGAAAATGCAGAAAACTGTGAGATGCACCTGGTGCTTTCTTCCGGTTACAGGAGATAACTCTAACCAGGTATAACCTGCAAGTTTCACCCAAATACGAAGAGATGGTAAAAGAGCAGGGAAAATGAAAGTGAAGAGGGAATAAGAGAATTGTGGAGAAGTTACATCATCAAATCGTGCCAAATGAGATACTTTAGAAGTAAGTTTAGCACATTATGATGGAATAAAACAAAATGACTCACTAAATTGGCTGCGCTTTTTATATTGTGAAGTGGCGGTTGATCGACACAACTTGACGCAATTTTCATTATGGGTTATCGGATAACAATCTCTGTGTGTTTTTAACATGTGGGTATGGTTGCGTATATCCAATCCCCCATACCCCGCTGTAGACAGGAGCCTCTATGGTAATGGAGTAATGTTGTTGTTGTTGTTATGTCATCATATCTATAAAATTAATCTTTCAACCGGGTGGTGAAGCGTCCTCCAAAGTGGAGAAGGGGAAAAATAGACAAACTAAACACATATTAAGCCGGAAAGCTGAGGCCATCAAAGAAAAGAACATTTGATAGCAAAGCAGTTTCACTTATTATATGAAATTTCAAGATGCATAGGGCTAGTCTGATATATCCTATACATCACAAATCTGTTCAGTCATGTGGATTACAGTCGAAAGCTTTCAACTAACCATGGCAAGATTCAACCACTCGATACTCTGTCATTGCATGCTGGGCCAAAGGAGATTGCACATCATCAATGAGAGTCACACGTTCAGACTTCCCGCTATCCATAACCACCTAAGAAACAAGTACAATAAGTTGATGAAATAAGGCTCCCTGCCACTTAATGTAAAACAACTGCTTAGAGGTTAACCTTTCCAAGTGGTACTGAAATTATTCCCTGCGAGCGCTTGGGAGTACCAATAACAAGTGCTACGTAAGTCTTCTTTATATTCCTTCTTCTCCTTCCATCCTCAAGATCCTTAAGGTTTCAATAAGAATTTACATTATGGACTGTAAAGTAAGAAGATAACATGGCAAAATCCTATCCCTCCCCCCTCTTCCACCAAAAGTAAAGAAAAAGAGCAAAAGTACCTACAAAATTTGATGCATCATTTGTTTTCTCACGAAAGAGAGAATGGAGCGTACAGGCACTCAACTGGGTCCTGCCCATCACTAGTATTCCACTACAATCTCTATCAAGCCTGTGCACCTAATGGACGCATGCATGCCAGCAGCAAGATAATATCATACAAGGTTAATAACTAGAAAGAGAGAGGAAAAAAAATGCAATACTATGACAATGTTTATCAATGAAATATTGTCACCAAAAAAAGTTTATCAATGAAATACTCATGTTGTCATAATAAGAGGAACAAGAGATTCTGCATAATAAGCTTGCAACCCTTTTGTAAGTTCAGAGAATGAACCGGCAGATATTAAATCATATATCAACCTAGAAGTTCTTTCTCTCATCACATCAGCCAGCAAACATACAATACCTGGTTTGTGCATTCATTCTTTCTCACATCTAATCTCATACATCATCCTATCATCCCTGAATTTGTCTTCTAAGTTCATCCATGATCAACAAAAAGGCAAGGGCTTATAGTCAACCCTCAGTAATCTGATCGCTATGGGAGTGATACGGATGTTGGCAAGGTTGACGCTGACCTGATCAATGGTGACGTGGCAGCAGTTCAGAATAGGAGTGGAGTGCGAAGAGGAAGGCGCAAGAAAAGGCCAAGCACCTTGTTAGAGGGGTTTGTTAGTGGCTGAGAAATGCAACGGGTGGAGATGAGCACTATCCTTTAATGTAGTTGTTTGTTATTATTCTGTTTGCTGTTGGTTATTTTCCTTTCAGTTGGTTTTAGCATAAATAGCTTATTTTGTATTCAGAACGATTATCATCTTTTCATTAATAGAAAATTCAACTTTGTTGAGCCACTTGGGAGTCTGCAACAACTCGAATCGTTGCTGCACTTTGATGCTTAATTGTATCAACTGGTGCTTTCATTGAGAGATGTCACCTTCATCTCCACCAAAAGACCCCGTTACGTTAATAGCCGAGCAATTGGCGACCATATCACAACGATTAGATTCTATCGATCAACGCTTCACAGTTTATGATAATTCCTTCGTTGAGATCAACAATAAATTGGTCACTTTCTCCAAGTCTGGACCACAACAAAACTTTGCTAGTGGCTCACGGACTGGTCCTCTCCAATTGCGTCACAATGGGAGAGATTTGGATGGTCCCTCACCATTCAAACTGCGGCTCGAACAGCCTCAATTCAATGGCGATGACCCGCAGGCGTGGGTTTTTAAGGCCGAGGAGTATTTTGATTACTATCAAGTTCCGGCAGACCAACGACTCCACCTTGCTTCCCTTATGATGACAGGGGATGCGGCTTCTTGGTATCAATACCAGAAGAACAACAATTTGCTGCATACATGGCATCATTTTGTCGAGCAAATCAAGGAGCGATTTGATCGTGACTACCGCAAAGACTTCTTTGGGGTCCTCTCAAAGATGTGTCAGACCACCACAGTCGCTGCCTTCCGAACCGATTTCGAACGGGTATTGAATCGGGTTACCAACGCTACTGAGGAACAACTGATCGCGATTTGGACAGCCGGGCTCAAACCGCCATTAAATAGAGAACTCGAATTGCGCAAGCCTCTGACCCTTCAGCAGGCCTTCTCGTTGTCTCAAACTTTGGAGACTTCCATGTCAGACACTTTCACGGCCTGGCAGGCAGCAAACAGGAAAACATGGCCAACTTCCACTCGACCACCTGGGGCACAACCACAACTCCATCCCGTTCAACCCCCTGCACTGGCTAAACCGCCCCCTTCAGCGACTCCCATTCGACGTTTGACAATGGCCCAAAAGCAAGAATACGATGCTAAGGGATTGTGCTATAAGTGTGCGGGCAAATGGCATCGGGGTCATCGGTGTGAAAACATCTTATTAATGTTTTTAGATGACCAAGACACTGAGGACACAACCGTTACAACGGAGGACGATCCCGAGGAGGAACGAATTGCAGTGGGTGCCGATATTTCATCCTTGAACAGCATGGCAGGTACTTCGACACCACGCTCCTTGCGCTTTACAGGGACAATTTTTGGGGTTCCACTACTTGTGTTGGTAGACGGGGGTTCATCCCACAATTTTATTCATCCGGATGTGGTTGAAAAGTTGAAAATCGAGGTCGATACGATCCCGGTGTTTCGCGTCTATGTGGGGAATGGAGAATCGCTGCCATGTTCGCAGTTGTGCCGCCGGATTCCTCTCGAGCTTCAGAAGCAGATTTTCAACATTGATATGTATGTATTGCCGATCCATGGACCTGAGGTGGTGCTTGGTATACAGTGGTTAAGTTTGCTGGGTCGTGTCACTCATGACTACGCTGCTTTAACCATGGAATTCTCCTGGGAGGGCCGCCGCATCAAGTTGAAAGGAGATCCATCCATTAGTCGGAGCATCACGCTCAACACCTTACAAGCTCTGTGTACTACGAGCCAGTTGGAGGAAGTGTTTGAGCTATTTTTCTTGGCACCAACCGATGACGCAGGCAGCCAAGTTGGGGAACCGACAGAAATTCCTCCATCCATTGTTATACTTCTTCAACAGTATGCTACTGTTTTTGAAGAATCCATCGGATTGCCTCCTCGCCGGTTTCATGATCATCAGATTTACCTCAATCCGGGCACCAAACCGGTCAACGTTAAGCCGTATCGGTACCCCCACCTGCAGAAAACGCAAATTGAGAAAATGGTACGAGAAATGTTGGATCAAGGGATTATCCGGCCAAGTCGCAGCCCCTTTTCGAGTCCAGTATTATTGGTCAAAAAGAAGGACGGGTCGTTTCGCTTTTGCGTCGATTACAGGGCATTGAATGCAGTCACCGTACCTGATCATTTTCCCATTCCGACTGCCGATGAGTTGTTCGATGAGCTCGGTTCAGCTCGGGTGTTCACCAAGTTAGATCTTCGATCGGGGTATTACCAGATACGGATGCACAGTCAAGATGTTCACAAAACGGCTTTTCGAACCCACGACGGCCATTTTGAATTTATGGTCATGCCATTCGGTTTGACAAACGCTCCTTCGACGTTTCAAGCTTGAATGAACACACTCTTCCAGCCGTATTTGCGGAAATTCATCATTGTTTTCTTCGATGATATTTTGATCTACAGCGCTACCATGGAGGATCATGTCCACCATTTGGAAATTGCATTGGGTTTATTACGATCCAATCAATTTTATGTGAAGCGGAGCAAGTGTGTTTTCTGTACAAATGCAGTTGGATATTTGGGCCATGTGGTTGCAGACGGCTGTTTGAAGGTGGATCCAGAGAAGGTTCAAGCTATGATTTCATGGCCAAAGCCCAAAACACTTAAACAGCTCCGAGGGTTCTTGGGTCTCACAGGTTATTATCGGCGTTTTGTGAAAAATTACGCCTTCATTGCTGCTCCTCTCACTAATCTACTTCGCACAGACGGCTTTAAATGGTCTCCTGAATCCGATGCTGCCTTCGAAGCTTTGAAAACCGCCATGACTACTGTTCCAGTCCTTCGCTTGCCGGATTTTTCAGAAACCTTCATAGTCGAGACCGACGCCTCCAATATCGGAATTGGAGCTGTCCTAATGCAGTCCCAACACCCGATTGCATATTTCAGTAAGAAATTGGGCGTGCGCAAACAAGCGGAATCCGCTTATCATCGGGAACTCCATGCCCTTGTGGAAGCAATATATCGCTGGAGGCAGTACTTGATAGGCAGAGAATTTATCATTCGAACTGATCAGAAGTCTCTTACTGAGCTCTTCACTCAGGTAATTCAAACTCCTATCCAACAGTATTATGTTCAAAAATTGCTGGGCTTTCGTTTCAGGGTTGAATACAAGGCGGGATCCTCCAATAGAGTGGCAGATGCTCTAAGCCGTCGAGAAGAGGGGACTGAGCTTTCCCAATTTATGCCCATAATCTGCCAACCGCCACCCCTGTTTTTAACGGAATTGCAGGAGGAAAACCGAACTCTGGGTGATTTGACAGAAATGCACCAAGCTGCAGCAGAAGGGCGCTTGGCCGATCCCTTTTCTGTACATCACGGCTTGTTGTATTACAAGCATCGCCTGGTTTTGAGTGCACAATCAAAGTTGAAGGAGACTTTACTCCGGGAGTGTCATGATTCGCCTGCAGCTGGCCATCCTGGGGTTGAGCGCACCTTTCGGAGATTGGTAGCAGTGTTTTATTGGCCTAAAATGAGGGAGGATGTCCGTCGATATGTCGCCTCTTGTATTGTTTGTCAAACCACCAAATACAGCACCCAGCCACCTTTGGGATTACTACAACCTCTGTCGATTCCGCTCATGGTGTGGGATCAAGTTACTATGGATTTCATCGTTGGTCTTCCACCCTCTCGAGGTTATACAGCCATCCTTGTGGTGGTTGATCGTCTTACGAAGTACACACATTTGGGTGCCTTGCCAACTAATTTTGATGCTTCACGGGTTGCTGCCTTATTCATAGAAACTGTTGTGAAATTACATGGGTTTCCATCTTCGATTGTGTCTGACAGAGACCCGATATTTCTGAGTCAATTTTGGACTGAATTGATGAAGAACAGTGGGACAACTCTAAAGCGCAGCACAGCCTACCACCCGCAGACCGACGGCCAAACGGAGGTCACCAACCGAAGTGTGGAGCAGTATTTGAGGGCTTATACTCATGAACGTCCTACAAAATGGGTGAATTTTTTGCCATGGGCAGAGTATGCTCTGAATACTTCCCACCACACCGCTTTGAATATGTCTCCATTTCAGGCGTTGTATGGCCGTCCACCTCCAACTATTCTTCCGTATCAAACTGGTTCGAGTAAAGTCGTTGTGGTGGATGATTTGCTACGTGATCGGGATGCTTTGTTAAGGACTCTACGAGACAATCTCACTCGGGCACAAAACCGTATGAGAGACTTAGCCAATCGAAAACGCCGTGATGAGGAGTTTCAAGTAGGAGACAAGGTGCTTTTAAAGCTTCAGCCGTACCGACAGGGGTCTGTGCATAGGCGTCAATCCGCTAAACTTGCTCCACGTTATTATGGGCCATTTGTGATTTTAGAGCGCATTGGTGAAGTCGCTTATCGATTGGAACTTCCTCCCGGAGCTAAAATTCATAATGTCTTCCATATTTCTCTCTTGCGTCGATTCATCGAGGGTGTTGGGACATTTAAACCCACAGATTGGCCTGTTGAATTTGTTGATAGTCAGCCAGTTGTGACCCCAACAACCATACTTCGCAAGCGTACGGTTCTTCATAACAGAATTCCTGAAGAGGAGTGGCTAATTGAGTGGAGCAACGGAAATTCTGACTCGGCTACTTGGGAACCGGCTGCCTTAATCCGGGCTCAATTCCCGGGTTTACGACTTGCGGACAAGTCGAGTCAAAACGGGGGGGTGATTGATACGGATGTTGGCAAGGTTGACGCTGACCTGATCAATGGTGACGTGGCAGCAGTTCAGAATAGGAGTGGAGTGCGAAGAGGAAGGCGCAAGAAAAGGCCAAGCACCTTGTTAGAGGGGTTTGTTAGTGGCTGAGAAATGCAACGGGTGGAGATGAGCACTATCCTTTAATGTAGTTGTTTGTTATTATTCTGTTTGCTCTTGGTTATTTTCCTTTCAGTTGGTTTTAGCATAAATAGCTTATTTTGTATTCAGAACGATTATCATCTTTTCATTAATAGAAAATTCAACTTTGTTGAGCCACTTGGGAGTCTGCAACAACTCGAATCGTTGCTGCACTTTGATGCTTAATTGTATCAGGGAGATTCAAGAATTTCCAAAATTTCACCGGTAGGATGTGATCCTCGCCAACCAGGATATAAAAGAGAGAATAAATTAATAAAATTACATGTTCAAAAGCTCCAGTTTTCTACTATTGTCCTGAATCATTCTGATTCTGCATATAAGATGTGTCTCAATGCCATAGTATCTTTATACATCCGGATATTTTCCCAGCTTCCAAAAATTTTGAATATAAAAGGTCCAACTCATAACCAAATTATGCAGAAGCAGTTCAGGTGATGTCTCTTAAATTGTCAAACTAATAACTGCCCATGAAACCATCATAACAAGAAGAGGATAGCAATTATACTGAATGGAAACGAAAAAGAAAAGGCCTTTTGCTCACCAAGCGAGGGGACTCTTGACAATCAAACCTCAAATACTTAGCAGCTAGCTCATCCAAACTGCTTTTTATTCCAATGCCACCCTATTCAAAACATCTTCATCAGTTACAAAAGTTAAATAAAATACCATTCTATGGATAAGTACACAGTTTGATGAATGTGGAAAGCATGAAATATAGGGGGAAATAGACTTTGCAAGCATACCTGAACAGGCATTCCAGGAGGTTTATTAACAACAATAATAGCAGGGTCCTAATGGCAGGTAGCAAAGGAGGACGAAAGTAAGACGTAGTTAAAGTTTAAGAATGCAGAAACTGAGGATAAATTACAGAGGCATCTAAAACGATGGCTGTCTAGAAATACCTGATACAAGATTAAGCTATGTAGAAACTTTTCTTCGTCGTTGCTGACAGTGCACTTGGCTACTGAAATTGGAGACTTCTCAATAGTTGCCGGTAGAAATAGGCGATCGCCAAAATTCATCATATCCTTCGCTGCCACCTTAATAAATAAATAAATAAAGGGATTCCCTTAATGACTCTTGCTCCAAATAACATGTGTAGTCATGGCCTTATAGTTCAGTCCTTACCCTTTTAGATTGACATTCTTGGATTTGAACATTTGACAGTTCCCTTCGAACCTGATCACAACATTGATGGCAAATCAATCAGCTTCACCTCGCATAATGACAACACATTTCCACCAAAATGCTGCCAGGAGGTTAGGTTTAGTCGATTTAAACATTGCTTTCACTTAACATCTAAAGTTCTGTGCTTTAAAAAAAAAGAACTCTGAAGGTCTGTTCTTTTTTTAAATTACAAAAAAAAAAAAAAAAAAAGTTCTGTTCTTTCAAAAAAAAAAATCTAAAGTTTTGATGACTTCTATGATGCTCCAATCACATGCAAGCCAAAAATTTTAGACTGATACAATCCCTGCGCATTCCATTTCTACGTGAAACTATATCGCGAAAGCCACTCACGCCATTCAGGCTCTCACTTTCACGTTGTAATTACATACTAAAGAAATATTATTCTAACCCCCGTCACGTAACTACATTTAGAGTATGCAAAATTTCTTTGGACTAACACTCGGAATCTCAATCATAGATTAAGTAAATGGCAATTTGCCTATTGATTAAAAGACAAGATGTTTACCTTTCTCAAACGAAAAAGTTTTTGTACAAGGGACCTAGGCAGCTCAGGGCAGCATCGCGTGACCCATTTAATCGCCGTCATACTGGAATCGGAAGCTGAAATTTTACCTTCATTTCCGTACTTTCCGCCTGCAATCTTCTTCCCAAGAGCAGCTCCTTCGACTGCGGCGGTGAACGGAGGCAAAGTGAGCCACTTGTCATTTTTAAGAGTGTTACTCTTCTCATTCCCAAGCTGGCTGCCTTTCTGCGTAACGGTGTTTAAGCAGTGATGACCGCCGTCTCTGTAGGATGAGAAAATCGGGTGGTTTCCGCCGCGTGCGGTAGATAATTCCGTCGCCCAGCGAGCAAGCCGCCGGATAGTAGACCGGGTAGCCATGGCCTTGGTTGTGGGTCCGGGCTTTGATTTATTGGCAATTTAGGGCTTTAAGTGAATACGAAAGATGGGCATTTGGGGCCTGCACAGATCAATAAGCCCATGTTCGTCATGTCAGAAACTAGAGATCGTGGGCCGCATCAACCCATCACTATATTTGTATAATTTCGAAAAATATTACACTATTACTACAATAATATCATACTCAGTATATCCAACGACATCAAAAGCTACCGCTAGAGTCTGGAGAGGATTCGAGTTAGTTAAACAATACATTCATCTCTAGAGATGGAGAGTTTGTTTTCAGTGAGACCTCCGTTAACGAAAAATATTACAATACAACGAAGAAACGATATTGTCATGCTTGACATTTTCTGTGTGCTATTAGATCACTAATTTGTTTATAATTTATTTACTAGAAAATGAACCCCTGCTTTGCTGGGGCAAGAAATTTAAAAATATAAAAAGAAGATGAAATAAAATACTAATAGAATTAAAATAAAAAGTTTTTTCTGTGGCATAATATGAAGAAACAGAAATTAAGGCAAAAATTAACATAAACCAAATTATTACTACAATCGTCTTAAAAAAGTATTGCGAATTTCATTTATTATGTCATTTTGTCTGTCATGGAATTAAGAAAGAAATTATTTCAACGTTAGTTGAAAAAGGAAAATGCAATCTAGATAAGTAAATCAATAACGTTTTTCGCATTGCTACATTTACACTCATTTAGTATAAGAAAACAACTAATCGGTTTTCAAGGCGTAGCTGAGTTAATCAATAAATCATACTCAGTATATTCATCGTTAAGGTCTATAAAGAATGAACGGCAGGCAAACAATACCTCTATCTAAAAGGATAGAGAGTTTGTTTCCAATGAGACCCCGGCTCTATACGTACCTGCATAAATGACACAATAAAAGGGATATGATGTGCTAGTGTGTTAGTAAGAGAATTCAGTAAACACAAATTGCATCTATGATTACCGGTTCGAATCTTGACAGCAACAGTGTAGATGTTTGGTCTATGCCGTCAGCTTTTTATATCGAAACAGCTTTGGGCGTAGACATCTTGTAAGCAAGTTATGACTTTTTCTCATACAAGAAAACAAATCACGTCGACAAAAGTAGTCCAAAAGAGAAATCACATGTACATCCATAATCATGGTTCTTCTAGAAGGTAGCACCATAAATGTAATGTTCTTTCTAGAGTTCACTAAGTAAAATAGTGCCTTAGATGTTCTTACCATGTATAATATTAAAGACCAGGTAAACAGAAAGACGCTGTATTAAATGGTTACATTTTCTCCAAGACATATCTCAACTGGTTCCGAGCAGAAATAGATAAACAGAAAGACACTGTCTTGAATGGTTACACTGTCCTCATGACATAGCCCAACTGGTTCCGGACATGAGTTCTCGAAAGGGAGGTCAGGGATTCAATTCTTACCAAATGCAAGAGAGCAACTTTCCAGCAAGTGCATAGTGTGGGAGCTTCCTTGACATGTAGGCTTGCCTGCAGTGCTGGGGGCTCCTTATGCAGACTAATGTGTATATGACCAAGCTCCTGCTAGCGGGACATTGGGTATCTGATTTACATCCCTACACTATCTTTAGGACTGAGTGTGACAGAGATCCTCAACCTTAAATGTTTATATTTATTGAATCCAGGGAAAAAAGATAAAATTATTATCCTTCCTTTTTTTTCATTTTCCGAAAACCATAAAGGTATAATGATTCAAATTCAAAAGTACATCGATAGAGCGTTTTAGGTGCTCTAAACTTCTTTTTTTTACATAGCTTCTGGAGTGATGTACTACAATTTTACTACACTTTGTATAAGAAGCCGTTAGAACCGTGACTTCAAAGATACAAAACATCAAATTTACTAGTTCCTTTGAGATCCATCCTCCCTGGAGTATATCGATGCATGACCTTAAATATGACATACGGACGTACGTCAAATCTTGAGAAAATGAACAAAGACCACCTTACGTATGAAAATCAGGAGGCACAGAAAATGACAATGTTTGGTTTGTCAATCGTTATGCATCGATGCATTATGTTGATTTTAGGTAACGATAAAGACATGACTTTTTGAAGGAAAAAATTGGAAAAAGCAGAGAGAAGACAGCACATCTCTGAAGTAGCATTTGCACCTGCATTTTCCTAGCAAAAGGTTGAACCCAGGGACCCCACACTCCGGCCCGACGAGATAGTTGAGAGGATATAAATCAGTTACTCAGCGGCTTGCTAAGGGAAAATATGATGAATATGAATAATCGAGGCTGTAACAGCTCCACATCTTTGGACGCTCAGTCCAAATGCTTCAGCCAAACCATTGATATACAGAAATACAGGTCGGGTTAATTCTCGATGGTGTTGCAATCCCTTACGCATGGGAAAATAAATACTATGGAAATTTTTTTACTGTGTTTTTTGTGTGTGGGGGGGGGGGGGGGATATGTGACAGAATGCTTAAACTGAAATTTAATGAATAATTAAAACTTCCAACATGAAAGGCTTTCATAAAATTCCTTATAGAATTGAGAATAAAGTTTTTATGTTACTCCTGTCAGTGCTTATCGTACCATTTTTCATCCTCTTAAATCTACTACTTCTCTTGATGTTGATTCATTAAAATTTTCATTTACTACTTTCTTATCTAGGTCTCTTTATAAGCAAGTGGAAAATCTAATGATTCAATATCAAAATATATTTCTAAGTAATTTCCCTATAGATCGTATAGCTATCTATATGAAGAAGAAATCATGTAACGAAAAGGATTCTTATTTGCACAAATGGTATTGTTTAACCAAATCTATTGAATCTAGTGAATCAACACTAAATTTAGTGTAGCAAAATGACTCAATAAATTGGTTGCGCTTCTTATATTGTAAAGTAACAGTTGATCGACACAGCTTGACGCAATTTTCATTATGGGTCATCGAAAAATAATCTCTTTGTGTTTTTAAACATGAGTATGGTTACGTACATCCGACCCGTCATAGGCGGAAGACTCTAAGACAATGGGATAATGTTGTTATTGTTATCTATAAACGTATAAATGATAAGAACGAAATGTGTGTAAACTAGTGGGAGCAGTATATAAATCAACAACAACAACGTTATTCCATTGTCTTAAAGGCTCCTGCCTATGGCGGAGTATGGAAGGGTCGGATGTATGCAACCATACACATGTATTAGAAACACACAGAGGGGGTATGGGAGGATCGGATATACGCAACCATACCCATGTATTAGAAACACACAGCTGTTGTTTTCCGATGACCCATAATGAAAATTACGTCAAGCTGTGTCGACCAATTGTTACTTCACAATATAAGAAGCGCAACCAATTTAGTGAGTCATTTTGCTTTATTTCATCATATTCCAAAGTCAAGAAATAGTGTGTCCTGACTCTATTGGAAATCGAAACAGCAGTATATAAATCAAATGTAATGAATATCTAGCTTGACCTTTTTTTTTTTTTTTTTTGGGTGTTTCCATAGCAAACGAACAAGACATGGACGATGATGAAAAGATATGGGCTGAAATTGGATTGTTTTCCGTTGATATTTCTAAAATGTTCTTCGGGATAAGTTCATGATAAATGAAAGAAGTGTATGTTATTGCTTTGTTGTGTGTTGTTGTAATGGTTACTTTGGTGGCATAAGTCTATCAAAGATATGGATAAACATGTCAAAAAATATATTATATATATGGTATTTATAGTATTTGTTAAACAGAATTCGAACACCGTACAATTTGCGGTATACTCCTTTCTATTTCTAACGGAGTAAAAGACACAACATTATTTGACTTTGGAATATGATGGAATAAAAAAATAATATGGAATAAAATAAAATGACTCACTAAATTGATTGGTCTTCCTACATTATGGAGTATAAGTTGATCGATACGTAATTTTCATTATGGGGTCATCGGAAAACAACATCTATGTGTTTCTAACACATGATTCTAGTTTCGTACATCCGACATCTCATATCCCGTAATAAGCGGGAGCCTCTAACTAATGGGGTAATGTTGTTGTGTTGTATAATTTGCGGTATACTAAGGGGTACATTTATTCGGTTCACTAAAGCAATTTTCGTTATCGTGGAACATTAATATGGAACGTGTATATGAATATAATTTGAAATAATATTTTCTAATTATTTGTTTATATTAATACATGTATTTAGAATTTGGAATACTTCACATTTTTTATATATCCAGTCTTAAGACATCTCGTGATTGAGATCGGTCTGATTTTGTTAGAATAGACACATAAGCAACATAATGTGTAGTTATTTATTAACCAATAAGATATATATATATATATATATACATATATAAAGACGAGTATTAACATATATTGAGAATGTATGTGTGCTCAAAACATGAGACATGTTCTATTCTTATATCCTTTATTTGTTAATAAACACAGATTTAAATTTGTCATAGTTGATGATTCACCATCAGGACATTTACATGCACTTATTCGCGGCTATGCAGCTAGCTGATTGAAGGATGTTTCACGTGCCCTTATTACTTGAGATTGATGTCCATGTTTTCTTACATTAATAAGATCCATTTTCAACCAAGTAACATGTAAAATCATTTATATGGTTATCATACATTTCTTTCCATTTGTAATAAAGTCAACGACACATTCATTCTTAACTTTAGAATATGATGGAACAAAGCAAAATGACTCACGACACGCAATTTTCATTATGGGTAATCAAAAAACAATCTATGCGTGTTTCTAACATACGGATATGGTTGTGTACATCTGACCCTCTCATATCCTGCTATAAAGGGAGCTTTTAAGGCAATGATGTAATGTTGTTGTTGTATATGCGAGTGTGATGGTGCTCGGGAGTGGGTTCTCCCTCCACCTGTACCAGAGGCCGCTTAGCCAGGTGGGATGTAAATCGAGGGATGTGCTCTACCGGCAGTCCTGCAAAGGGAGAGAACACACGAGACTCAGTCAGCCCAGAGGCAACCCATGTAAGTGATGGTGCTCTCCTGCACATGTGTCTGTGTGTACACCATCACCTGCCCATGTGTCTATGTGTGTATATATATATGAAACATGACGTTCACACAAAATCCTGAAAAAGTCAAGGGAAGAAAATGGCTAATGGCGAACTATTTTGTGCTACAATCGCTGAAGGAAACAATGGAAATTAGGTTTTTGAAAAATTGCAAATTCCAGTAAATCAGGTCGCGGTTTTCGTGGAGAACCTTCCATCCATCCAAGAAAATACTTGTAGAAACCAAAAATTAATTAGTGATATTTTATTTTGGACGACAGCAACCCTGCATCACCGACAGTCAATCAGACAAAATCACATGTATAATAAATATATACCCTCGCTGTAGATTGATCGTTCTTAAGGCATGAGGGAGCAGCAAAGTAACAACCCACCGGAACCCTCCCCGGAGGAGCAAGACCTCCTTTGGAGAAGCACCAAAAAGAATAAACGGGATACTACTGGAAACCTTGTCAATAGGCCTGAACGTGGTCCTGGACCATCTTCCCCTGTCAATCTATGGGGGACTAGGAGCTTCGCGGATGCACTTAAGGAGGTGGCGTTTAAAGGGCCCATTTACTGTGGCCAGGAGGAGGACGAGTACTGGGAGACGGAACTCTTAGACCAAATGTATGTTGACAAACTTGAGGAGGAGGACATTACTGAAGAATGGCCAGTGGTGGAGATCTCCAGCAGGAGGTGCCTATCCCTTTGGCAACCATGGAGGAGGGCGTTGATTATCAAGCTCTTGGGGAAGAATATCAGTTATAAGGTGCTGACGGAAAGGCTGAAGGAGCTGTGGAAACTACCACGAGGGTTTGAGCTTACTGACCTTGAGGAGAACTACTTCATGGTCAGATTTTATGACATGCAGGACTATCTTCATGTCCTTGAAAACGGACCATGGACAGTGATGGGGCACTACCTAACGGTTACGAAGTGGCAGCCATACTTTAATCCTAGCCAAAATAAGGTTCTCAGCACATTGGTCTGGTTGAGACTACCTAACCTACCGGTGGAATTCTTTGAGAAGGAGCTGCTGCTGGAAATAGGCAATATGGTAGGGAAAGCGGTTAAGATCGATGAACACACTCTAAGAGCAAATCGCGGGAAATACGCCAGAGTGTGCGTTGAGCTGGACTTGTCCAAGAAGCTGATCCCACAGATTAAGTTAAAAGGACCAAGAAACGAGCTGCAGAAGATTGAATACGAGGGTCTACATGCCATTTGCTTTACCTGTGGATGCTATGGTCACAAAGAAGAGGAGTGTCCCCAACAAAGAGAAGCAGATGATCCAGAGGAGTTGGAAGAGATGAATGGTAATGGGGAGGCTAAAACGCCAACACCGGAAAAGCCCTTCGGACCATGGCTGATTCCGGCGAATAACCGGAGAAGACGACCGGGACAGGGAACGGTTACTAGTCAACGGAATGGTGGGCAAACTCAGCAAGGGGTGGTACAGCCTACTGGAGGGCGTCAGATACCGAAAGTGACATCTGAGAAGTTAGGGGCTAAAAGGTACGGAGCTAGCAGTTTGGGCAGTCAGAATGGGGTCCACACTATTTGTGAACAGATTGGGACCGTGACAGCTGGTTCCCGGTTTAATGTGTTGGAGATGGAAAACGAATCTGAGAACTTTCGAGTGGATATGGAGGAGCTAATCAGAGATTTTAATGCAGCCCAGAGTGAAGACCCTAAGGCAAGCATCAGCTTTGCTACTAAAGCTAATTTGGGCTCTAGTGCCCCCAGGCCCAAAAAAGGGGTTTCGGTCAAACCCAAACACAAGACCAAGATTGCACCAAATATAATAGCCCAAGCGCAGAACCAATACCCTACCAAACATATACAACCCTCTAACCAAAACCAGAACAAAAACCCAAACATACAAAGAAAAACACAGATACAAAGACAGGAGCCCACTAACCAGGCCATTGACGACCTACCACTACAGAAGCTAACTGCCCATATAGTTGCTAACACAAATCAAATAGGGGTTATGCCCACTGAGGACCATAACCCACACCTAGATGAGCCACCAATACTAGATGGGGTGGTGAACACCAAAGAACACCCACCTGATGAGACCAGTCCCGGATACCCACGAGTTGCTCCAATGGATGTGGAGGAAGGTCTGGGGAAGAGCAATAAAGAGAGTAGGCACATGGAGGACGGAGAGGCAACGTCAAAGGGGGCAGCAGTAGACTGCATGGATGCTGAGCAGGTGCACCTGCAATAATCATTAACTTGGTTACCTATGAAGGTTATCACTTGGAATTGCAGGGGGGCGGGCTCCCCGCACTTTTTCCGTCATTTTAAGGACTTGATTACTATTCACAAGCCGGCTATTATATGCCTAGTTGAAACTAGAAATGAGAGCTCGAAAGCTAATAAGATCTTGAAGTCCCTGTATTTGTCCCACCTTGTTGCTGTGGAAGCACAAGGTTTTAAGGGAGGAATTTGGTGTCTATGGGATGAAAATCAGGTTAGGCTACAGGTTATCAACTTCAGTAGCCAGTACCTGAATGTGGCTGTGTTGAAAGGTGATCGGGTGGATTGGATCCTAACGTTGATTTATGCCTCCCCTGAAAGGGGAGAAAGACAGCAGCTTTGGAGATATTGCCAGCGAATTGGGTCGAATATGCACTTACCATGGTGCATCATGGGGGATTGCAACGAAGTAATGACACAACGAGACAAGAAAGGGGGGAGGAGAGTAAAGACTCAGGTTGATGGGGACATTTGGAAAATGATTGATAAGGGTGAACTTATTGATATTGGGTTTTCTGGGCCTGCCTTTACTTGGACGAACTTACAGGAGGATGAGGCTGGGATCCATGAGAGATTGGATCGGATGTGGGTGAATCGTGCCTGGCAACTTAAATTTCAGGAGGCGCATCTGCATCACCTCCCACGAACATGCTCCGACCACAACCCAATATGCCTTGAACTGTATAACAGCCAAGCAGCTCCAGACAGGAAACCCTTTCGTTTCCAATTAGCATGGATGCAACACCAAGGATTTGAGGAATTTGTTAGAACTCAATGGGATAGAGGAAAGCCCCTGATTGATTGTCTCTCGACATTCAGAGAGAGGAGTAAGGCATGGAATTCGGAGGTCTTTGGAAATATTTTCCATAGAAAGACCAGATATATTGCAAGACTGAAAGGTATCCAAGAGGCAAGAGCTAGGAGGGGATCTGTCTTTTTGCAACAACTTGAGAATAGGCTGCTGAAAGAGTATGATGATCTTCTAAACCAGGAGGAAATATTCTGGTTCCAAAAGTCGAGACTGGAATGGAGGGTGTCAGGGGAGAGAAATACAAGATTCTTTCACCTTACTGCTTTGAATAGAAGAAGGAGAAATAAGGTGGCTAGATTGCTGAATAGAGATGGGGACTGGACGGAGGACCAAAGGGAGCTACAAGAAATTGCTTACAGGTTCTACAAGTCCCTGTACACAACGGACCCTGACAGTAATTGTCCCCCATAGAGATGCCAGTTCCCGAAGTTGAAAGAATGTGCATTGGAGGCCTTGAATGCTAAAGTTACGGATGATGAGATTGAAAGGGCGGTCTTTCAAATGGGATCCTATAAATCCCCTGGCCCTGATGGAATTCCTGCTCTGTTCTACCAGAATTATTGGCATGTTGTTGGTCCAGAAGTGATGGAATTTGTCAGGGGGGCGTTCGAGAACAGAGAGTTTGATAGTAGGTTGAACGGCATTCTACTGACACTCATTCCAAAAACCAGTGTGCCCGATAATATAACCCAGTTTAGACCTATTTCGCTGTGCAACAATGTGGTGAAAATTATAACAAAAGTGGTGGCCAATAGGTTAAAGCTCGTCCTCCCTGACTTAGTCAGCGAGAATCAATGTAGCTTTATCCCTGGGAGACAAAGCGTGGATAATATGATTATCGCCCAAGAAATGATTCATAGCATGAAGCACAAAAGGGGAAGGAAAGGATTGGTGGCGGTAAAAATCGACTTGGAGAAGGCCTATGATAGGCTGGAATGGGGCTTTCTGGATATGGTCCTAAAAGAAATTGGGATGGGGGATAACTTGAGATGCCTAATCCTTTTCTGCCTTAGATCAGCTGGCATCAGACTCTTGTGGAATGGAGTCCCGCTTGAGGAGTTCAAGCCTACTAGGGGACTAAGGCAGGGGGACCCTTTGGCCCCCTACCTGTTTGTGCTTTGTATGGAGGTCCTGGGGCAGTTGATTCAAGAAAAGGTGAAACAAGGTGGATGGAAGGCAATGAAAGTAACGAGAAATGGGCCATGTATCTCCCATCTAATGTTTGCCGACGACTTAATACTCTTTGGAGAAGCCACGAAGGAGCAAGCTACGGTCATGCAGGACACTCTGCATCTTTTCTGCTCCTGGTCGGGACAGAAGGTCAATAAGGGTAAATCCAGAGTGTTCTTTTCGGCCAACACCCCTGAGGATATCAGGAATGAGCTCACGGATACTTTCGGCATCCCCAGTACCCAACAGTTTGGCCAGTATCTGGGGACCCCAATTATTCAAGGGAGAGTGAATAGACACACATACTATTATATTGTGGAGAAGGTCAAAATGAGATTGGGTAACTGGAAACGCAGCCTCCTCTCAAAGATTGCTAGACTTATCCTAATTCAATCGGTGACCTCTACTGTGCCTTACTATGCTATGCAAACAACCAAAATCCCTGATACTACAATTAAAGAACTCGAAAAGTTAAATAGGGACTTCCTGTGGGGCAGCAGTTCGGGTTTGAGGAAAACTCACCCCGTAAATTGGATGACGGTGTGTAAATCAAAAGAGGATGGGGGTCTCGGACTAAGGAGTTTAAAATTAATGAACACAGCCCTGCTTATCAAACTAGGCTGGAGAACTGTGACACAACGGGAGTCCCTATGGGCCTCCGTCCTCTGGGCAAAATACGGCAACCCTTTGGCCAGTACCAAAACCCAGAGCTCAGCCTCTTATGTCTGGAGGAGCATTAGATATGCTATGCATGTTCTAAAGGAATGTTGCAGAAGGACGAGTACCTGCACTGATACGCAATTGGAGTCAAGGGAGAGCTTTGAGGCCTGCGGCTTCCCCTCGAACCGTCTGAACGTGGCTGAAATCTACAAAATGCAGCAAACAGATCAGAACACTGCACAACGAAGTAAATGGAGACGAGTGTGGAATATCAAAGGTCCACAAGGAGGGAATCTACTTATCTGGCAAATACGACATGGCAAATTGATGACTTCGGCGGAGCTCTTCAAGCGAAAGATCCTGGAGAGCGCGGAGTGCCCCCTTTGTTCGCATTGGAATGACACGAATCTGCATGCAACCAGAGACTGCTGGTGGGTGAAAAGAATCTGGACTAAGCTTGTCTCAGAAACAATGAGGGAGGAGTTCTTTGCGTTTGATAAGGCAGATGAATGGGTTGATGCAAACCTTACCAAAAATTTTGCTGAGGATGGAGGACAGATCGGATGGGCAGTGATCTTTCGGACCTGCATCCGAAAAATCTGGCTTGAGAGAAACAGAGTTCTCTTTGGAGTGCTTAAACACCACCACCCTGCTGCCCTTATGGTGGAGAAGATCAGGAAGGATGCTGCTGAGCAAGGACATGCAATGGATTGTAGGGCTCGAATTGAGGACTACCATGGCAACAGGCAAGAAGAAAATGGAAGGAACCAAGGTGGAAGGCAGAGAATCGTTGCAGGTGAAATGCTCAGCAGGAGACATGGGGAGGGACGTGCATTCAATGTAACCTTGAAGAGGGTGGGGGTAGGTTGAATTCAGGCACTGTATTTATGATGCCAATGTCATTTATGTACATTTAGACTTATTGGTGGAATGGGCGGGTTGGTTTTTGTTGGGTTTGTGTGCTAGGGCCAGCCCATGTACAGAGTTTTTGATGAAATGAAATGAATGGATCCGTTTTCGAGCAAAAAAAATATATACCCTCGCTTCTATTTTTAATTGATTTAGCATATACAGCCGCCAGATTTGTTATTCATCAGTTGGATTTAATTTATTGATAAAGTCATTTGTTATTTCTATGTGAGGATCACACGTATTTCAAATGTAAAAATTGTATGGAAGGTTCAATTATTGATGCATGACTAGAGGTGTACATGGTCCGGTCCAGTCGGTTTTTTGGCGTATTACAAACCAAACCGTTTGTAACGGTTTGGAAATAGTAAAACCAAAACTGGACCGAAACCGGTCAACAAATTGTTTGAATGGTCCAGTTTGGTTTGGTTTGCTTCTTATTTTTTCGGATTATTTAATTAAATACAAATTTTGGGTAAAAAATTCTAAAATTACAAACCAAATAACCAATAAATAAATTACAAGACAACTAAATAAACTACAAAGTATATATATTTTTATACATTTTATATATTTTATAAAATATATATATTTTATAGAAACTGTGTGGTCTAATTTTTATAAATAATATATTTTATAATATATCCTATATATTTTATAAAATATATTTTTATTATATATATACACATATATATATATATATTATAGAAATATATTAGTGGTACAAGAGAATCCGCTTCTAGAGTATACCTAACTTGGTATTCGGGTTGAGAGTTACTCCAATAGGTACATGGTTTGATTTCATGGACACGCGCAGTGCGGGTGTTTCATTCCTATTTGGCCAAAGGCCCAGTTTATAGTGTGGACTCTTTGTGTATGACCTCTCAACCTAAAAGTCTGCTTAGCTCTTGATTTGCATCATGCACAATGCTCTTGTGTCTGTGCGGTAGAGTCATGAAGGGCATTGTATGACCTTTTGATCCCAGAGAATCCGATTTTTACGAAAACGACTTGCAAATATTCTATGTGCGTACAAACAAGATGCTGTGTTATATATAGAATCTATTCGCCTATCTCCATTATTCATCTAACAAAATCTTCAGTCTAGTTTTCTCTACCGCTTGGAGAACTTTCTCTAAGCTTTCTCTTCCCATTTTCATTAGAGCAAAAAAGAAAACATGGGTTCTGAATCCGACCACAACCTCGTTCACATATTCTTAGTCTCTTTCCCTGGCCAAGGACATGTGAATCCACTTCTAAGACTAGCCAAAATCCTTGTTTCAAGAAGCCCTCTTCTAGTAACCTTATCAGCTCCCGAGCTCATCGGAACACAAATCAAGAAAGCAAACAACATCCAAGATGATCAACCTATCCGTGTTGGAGAAGGCTTTATTAGATTCGAGTTCTTCGACGATGAATGGGCACTCGATGGCTCCAAAACATGGAACCTTGATGCATATTTGAATCATTTAGAGCAAATTGGGAGAGAGAAACTCCCAAAAATGCTGAAGGAACATGAGGAAAAAGGTAGTCCTGTTTCTTGTATAATAGTCAATCCATTTCTTCCATGGGTTTCTGATGTAGCTGAAAACCTTGATATCCCAAGTGCTACACTTTGGGTGCAGTCTTGTGCCAGCTTTGCTTCTTATTATCATTATTACCATGGTTTGGTTCCTTTCTCAACTGAAGATCAACGCAAACATGATGTTCAAATACCCGGAATGCCCTTGTTGAAGTATGATGAGGTACCGAGTTTCTTGGTACCTGGTGATCCTTATCCATTTTTGGGGAGGGCAATTCTGGGACAATTTAAGTACTTATCCAAGAATTTTTGTGTTTTGATGGATACTTTTTATGAACTCGAACAAGATGTTATAGACCACATGTCCATGTTATGTCCAATTAAGCCTATTGGGCCAATGTTTAGAATCCCAAAAGATTCAAGTTCAAAAATTAGTGGTGATGTTCTAAAGGCAGATGATTGCAAGCAGTGGTTGGACTCAAAACCAAATTCTTCCGTTGTATACATCTCTTTTGGCAGTGTAGTTTTCTTGAAAGAAGAGCAGATGACAGAGATGGCTTATGGGATTTTGAATTCGGGGGTTAATTTCTTGTGGGTTGTGAAACCTCCGGCAAAAGAACGTGGATTAGAGCCTCATTTTTTACCGGAGGATTTTTTGGAAAAAGTTGGAGATAAAGGTAAAGTAGTGCAGTGGAGCCCACAAGAGGAGGTTTTAGCTCATCCCTCTGTGGCATGTTTCGTGACTCATTGCGGGTGGAATTCGACGTTGGAAGCGATTGCTAGCGGCGTTCCGGTGGTGGCGTTCCCGCAATGGGGTGATCAAGTGATTAATGCTAAGTATTTGGTGGATGAATTTAAGGTTGCGATTAGAATGTGCAGAGGGGAAGCTGAGAACAGGATAATTCCGAGGGATGAAGTGGAGGAATGTTTAAGGGAGGCGACTAGTGGTCCCAGGGTGGCGGAGTTGAGAGAAAATTCGTTAAAGTGGAAGAAGAAGGCGGAGGCGGCCGTCGCAATGGGTGGCTCTTCTGAGATGAATGTGCAAGAGTTGCTGGAGGAAGTTAAGAGGAGATGTGTAGTCAAATATTAATATATAAGCGTCCCTTCAACTTGGCGGTTCTGTTTATTTCACTGTGAAATAGTTGTAGAAATAAAATATGTTAATTATCATTTACTTTTGTTCATATTTCTTTCCAGATTTATTAGATATAGTTACATGTAATTTTTATTGATAATATTTACATCTTGAGAACTTGTACACCTTTCCCGTAAAATATTTGATTGGTGAGTCAAGCTGCAAATATGCAAGAATATAATTAGAGTCGTTGTATCATTGGAATCAAGTTCTCTATCATTTGGGATGGAGATATTGTTTGTCTCTTTCTCATCTTCTCCAGAAGATAGCTATAGCCTAGCGATAGCTTTTACTGTTGTTGGGATATAGTAGGGATGGAGATATTGTTTGGCTCTTTCTCACCCTCCCCAGAACCTAGCGGCAGCCTAACAATAGCTTTTACTGTTGTTGCCTAGCTACCTAGCGGTAGCCTAGCAATAGCTTTTGCTGTTGTTGCCTAGCTATAGCCTAGCGATACCTTTTACTGTTATTAGGATATAGTAGAGATGGAGATATTATTTGCCTCTTTCTCACCCTCCCCAGAACCTAGCGATAGCCTATCAATAGCTTTTGCTGTTGTTGGGATATAGCAGGTATTGTTGTTGTTGTTGATAATTGTGATATACGAGTTTTACTGAACAAACATCTCAGTTCATAACTGTAAAAACAGATTTGGACAAAAACTTTTGGCAACGCAAATCTCTACCTTTTCCTTTCATTTGTCTGTCAATTTGTAGAAATTACAAACAAGCAATTTGTGCTAATCTACAGCTAAAGAGATCAATACAAGATTAATACAAATTCTATCATATCTCTACATTTATGTACAAGATATACTCAATGAATAAGATATATATGATTAGACTAGATATCTACAATGGTATCTAATCATATCTAGTCAGCCATAACTAGCTCTTTAGATCCGACGAACTGAACTAATAGAGTCGAGGTCAGATCGGCCAGCTAGCCATTACTTCAGGCCTGCTCGTCAGATCGGCTACAGTGTCAGGTCGGCAACTCTCCAACAATAACAGATGAGCTATAATTCAAATAATATTCATCAATATAACGATCTTCTATTAAGAAAACTTGTTAAGCACCTTAACATTTTAGTGATAGGCTACCTGTTCGATGAGACGGAGAAAATGGGTAAGACATATGGAATGTTTACTAGCTTTACCCAAATAATATTAATTTCTTATCATATAACCATCTATGTGAATATATTTCATATGGAAACGTCTAATACCCAAATATCATAATATTTACCAACTGAATAACGCGAACAAATGGTCATGTCGAAACACCAATGCATCTCGAACATTTAAATATTCTTAGAGCTATGACCACAACAACATTACATCATTGCCTTAGAGTTCCCGTATATATGATATATAGTACATGAAGATCTAGATCCACAAATCGGAAGTAAAATAAAGAAATCCTCAACCATAAAGTGATGACCTTCTTCTTGAGCTTGATCTCCTCTAATAACCTAAACTTTCACTATTCGTGGCATACTTTGAACTAGGGGTGTCAAACAGATCGTGTATCGTATTTTGTGTTTCGTGTTTTTCGGGTTTCGTGTATCATAGTGCCATACCCATACCTTACCCGTTTGCTTCGCGTGTATGGATGTAGATATCCAAACCCGTACATGTCACGTTTCGTGTCGTGTATCGGGTATACCCACGAACTTGACAAGTACAAATATTTCAAGTCATGTACATGTCATTTCATGTATTTTTCAGGTTTCCGGCCACCCACATTCGATACCCATTTCAATTCCGATATGTTTCAAACACTATTGATACAATGTATGAAACAACAATAAGTACACAACCAAATGTTAAATATTAAAATGAGTGGGTCCGCTAAACTCAAATCACTTGACTCTGTAATAATATATTAAAAAAATAGGATTTGGGAATAGAGGAAGGGGGAACCGAACAGGGTTACTTAGTAGCGTGGTAGTCTTTTTTTTGGAAAAAATTATTTTTTATTTTATTAATTATAAATTTTATTTAAAATACATTTTTTTAATTTCGTGTATAAACGGGTATAAACGGGTACCCGCGGGTATACCCGAACACGACCCGCCATTGGCGTGTATCTTTCAGGTCTTACCCGATTTGTACACGAAATCCGCCAAGGTCATACCCATACCCCGCAAAAATTCGTGTCAGGTTCGGATCGTGTTTCTTGTCGTGTCTGAAATTGACACCCCTACTTTAAACTCGCGTAGGCACCTTTTTTTTTTTTTTTTTTTTTTTTTTTTTTTTTTTTTTTTTTTTTTGAGGAATCGCGTAGGCACCTTAAGTCTCCTTGTTTGATCCAAACCGTTTATCATATTCAGTACCTAAAACATTTTTATAAGATAGTGTGAGGCACGTCGTCTTTTTTTCTTATCAGCGTTTTTCTGTTGTCAACGTATGCATGTGACACAATTATGTAAATCTTGTCTTCTGACCTTTTATTGCTTTTCACAATTATTGTTTAATTTGTATGGTACAAAATTAAGAGTAACCAAAGAGAACGAGGGCGACCAGAGAAAACCTCCTTAGTTCGGTTGGGGGGGGGGGGGGGGTATTGAAGATGCTGGGTGGCAACAGATGGGTGGTAATCAGGTCTGCACAGTTGCTTATGTATTGTTATTACACATTGAATTTAATTATGTATTGAAATTGTAAATTTGGGGATTTAAGGAGAAAGACTGAAATTTCGATGTGTATCTCGTTTGAATCAAGCTGTTTGAGATTAAGTTCGAACTTAAGTGGGTTTGTATAATTCAAATGATTCATGAGTCGTATTCAGCAGAATTATACCGTATAAGTTTTTACAGATGATATAACTAACTGAATATATGACAAATACTTAGCATAAAATTGTAGAGTGAGTATGTCGTGTATTAATATTTGGCTCAAGACAGGCGTGAATAATACGAAAAAAATAATATCCAATCCACCTTACGTTTAATTTATAAATAAATTTACTAGCGGTATAACTAACAGTTTTATAATTAATTATAATGTTATTATGCACAAAATTAATCATTCTAACAATGAAACGTGGACAGCAGTTAGTGTATCTGATGATGGAGATATATTTTGGGCACCTTAGAATATATTTATGAACTTAGATACTTGCTACATTTTAGGTTTACTTTGCACTTTTTTGTTTTTGTCTTTTTCTTTCATTGTTTGTGCATATATATGGTTATGACTATTTTAATATTGGAAGCTTTCTATTTGTATTTGTTAAATTTGTTCGCTAACGCATTAGCGCGCCAAATCTATCATCTGTGCAGGTACATATAGAACCGGGAGCCTCACTAGAACCAAATTCTATATCCTTTGAAATTTGAAGTATTGTTTGCCTATCTTTTTATCTTTCTCAGATCCTAATAGTAGATTTTGTCGTCGTTAGAATATATTAGGTATGTGATGTTATAATAATGAAACGTTCTATTCTACCTTTGAAGCTTTCGGTTTCTTTCTACGCATTATATCATCTCGACGTTATTTCTTGTTTCCAGACTCCATTATTTAAGCACCGGATAATCTCTAGAGGAATTACCACCATTTGATATATATCATGTACATTGGGATCTCGGAGTTGACCATCTTAATATCAACATTCAAAATGTTAGTTGTGCGTGTACATATATATATATATATATATATATATATATATATATATATATATATATATATATATATAACGAACCATGTTATAATAATTTTTGCTACACGTTCCTTCACCATGACGCAACGACTAACCTATATTCCTATAAACAAAATTGGTCGTTATAGCTCCATAGCATAGCACATCTGATACTCGGGTCGGATTTCTCTTCAGATTTCGATTTCAAGGACTCACAGTATGGATATTTCACTGCTGTTAAGCCGAAAACCTAGTTTGCAGGAGAAACTTATCTGAGTCCTTGCGTAAATTTCTCACCAATTCAAAAAGGTGTTGAACTCCTTATGGAGCTGAGAAGAGCCATCAGCGTATAGCCTTTAGTCAGGTCGTTATACATAGAAGCATTCGCATATTGCAGCATTCATCGTTAAAAGTTTCATCTTTGCACTACCAATTTGAGATAACTTTCTCTAATTTTCTTCCCGTTGAAAAGAGGAGAAAAATGAGTACTCAATCCGAGGGTAAGCTTCTTCATATATTGATGGTCTCATTCCTAGGCCAAGGACATGTGAATCCACTTCTAAGATTAGCCAAAATCTTGTCTTCAAGAACTCCTCTGCTAGTAACTTTGTCTGCCCCCGAGAGCTTCGGAAGAGATATCAAGAAAGCAAACAACATCCATGATGATGATCAACCCATCCGCGTAGGAGAAGGTTGGATCAGATTCGAGTTCTTGGATGACGAATGGGGAATCGACGGATCACAGTTAGAGGATGGCAAACAATACCTCAATCATCTGGAGCAAATTGGAAGGCAAAAACTCCCTATTATGATAAAGAAACATGAGGAAAAAGGTAGTCCTGTTTCTTGTGTAATAGTCAACTCATTTATTCCATGGGTTTCTGATGTAGCTCAAAGTCTTGGTATCCCATGTGCTACACTTTGGGTACAGTCTTCTGCTAGCTTTTCTTCTTATTATAATTACTATCATAATTTGGTTCCTTTCCCAACTGAATCTCAACCAAAAATTGATGTTCAAATCCCTGGGATGCCCTTGCTTAAGTATGATGAGATCCCAAGTTTCTTGGTCCCCGGAGATCCGTACCCGGAGTTTGGGAGGGCAATTTTGGGATTGTTCAAGAAATTGCCCAATAATTTTTGTGTCTTGATGGATACTTTTTATGAACTTGAACAAGACGTCATAGACAGTATTTATATGACGTCTTGTTCAATTAGGCCTATTGGGCCAATGTTTAAAAGCCCAAAAGATAAAAGCTCAAGTATTTCTGCTGATATCCTAAAGGCAGATGATTGTAAAGAGTGGTTGGACTTGAAACCACCTTCTTCTGTTGTATACATCTCTTTTGGCAGTGTAGTTTTCTTGAAGCAAGAGCAGATCACAGAGATGGCTTATGGGATCTTGAATTCCGGGGTTTATTTCTTGTGGGTTGTAAGACCTCCGGCGAAAGACCTTGGAGCTGAGCCTCATGTTTTGCCGGAGGATTTTTTGGAAAAAGTTGGAGATAAAGGTAAAGTAGTACAGTGGAGCCCCCAAGAGGAGGTTTTAGCTCATCCGTCGGTGGGTTGTTTTTTGACTCATTGCGGGTGGAACTCGACGTTGGAGGCGATTGCTAGCGGCGTTCCGGTGGTGGCGTTCCCGCAATGGGGTGATCAAGTGATTAATGCTAAGTATTTGGTGGATGAATTTAAGGTTGGGATTAGAATGTGTAGAGGTGTAGTAGAGAACAGGATAATCCCGAGGGAGGAAGTGGAGAAATGTTTAAGGGAGGCGACTGGTGGTCCTAGGGTGGCGGAGATGAGAGAGAATGTCCTCAAGTGGAAGAACAAGGCGGAGGCGGCCGTCGCAAAGGATGGCTCTTCTGAACGTAACGTGCAGGAGTTCCTTGAGGAGGTCAAAAAAATGCATCATCAAATAATTCACAAATAATTTTGTATGTGTTTTGAGTTTTTTTTTTTAGTTTTTTTTATTTTTCTTGGATGTCTTTTTCTTACTATTTTCATATCGTTTTATTTGCATAAAATTTGTAATAAATGGATAATTTTTATTAGACATCAATCTTATTTGTGATAAAAATACATGTTGCATTGATAAAATGTGTTAAGCTACCAAACGTCATCAACATTGTCACAAGTATATTGTTCCATCATATCGCACTAATAAAGATTTCCTCATCTTTGGTTTGGAAAATTTTATGATAGTAAACGATTGAATCTTTGACTAATAAAAAACATGATAATAGAGTAGGACCTTCTATTTTGTACAATTATTATTGTTAAATAATCATTATTTTTTATATGATTGGTCAATAAATGTCGTATAGTTATCCATTGACTATTATAAAACTTATTATTCGGTTTAGAGGTTTTGTTTAGTATAAATTTCAGAAGTAATACTTGTGGACTGTTTGTAAATTCTACCTAAAGTTTTTCATGCATTTTCCAAATATCTAATAGATGCATGAAAAACTCTAATACACCCAACCTGTCTAATACATATGTACGTGAGGCATAGTTAGGTAAATATATATATATATATATATATATATATATATATATATATATATATATATTATAGTATAAAACATAATAATTACAGACGATTTAAGGTAAAATTTTAGATTTAGACTCTGTGTTGAATATGCTTCTCTCTCTCTCTCTCTCTCTCTATATATATATATATATATATATATATATATATATATATATATTATAGTATAAAACATAATAATTATAGACGATTTAAGGTAAAAGTTTAGATTTAGACTCTGTGTTGAATATGATTCTCTCTATTTATATCTATAGACTATTTAAGGTAAAAGTTTAGGTTTAGACTCTGTGTTGAATATGCGTCTCTCTATTTATATCTTCTACAAATACTGTGTTGAATATGCGTCTCTCTATTTATATCTTCTACAAATACTCTATCTGTGAAAGCCTTAAGGTTCGATATCAACTTTTTTTTTTATCTAATACTGTGTCATATCATACATCAAACTACTTTTAGCAAATTCCTAAACGATTTCGGACCTTTGATTCTTTCTTTATCAAGGAACTTTGTTAAGGCTCATGACATATTTTTCCTGAAGCAATGTTATAATCCGAATAATAACTGAACTATATCTTGAATCGACAAACACATTCCTTTCTATGTGACAGTCTATGTGTTTAGCATTATGATATGGGAGCATTCGAAAATCTTAAATTAATACACATGAGAGAAGGTCAAGATATGATCTTAGATATAACATAATAGAGACTGAAGCTGTATATTGCTGATCTTACCTAATATGAATATTGCTAAATTCTTTTGACCTCATGATGATAGACTAACAATGGGATCTTATGTAATATCAAAGGTTAACACATGGTCCTCTTGTCATTTATATTATTTAAATCATAATGCTTAAAGCCTGGTATATTTTAACTTATCCTTATTTTGCTTGAAAGCGTTGACTTGTAATTCTTTGTGCCAAAAGGTTGAACCCAACCTAAAAGGATTCAACTGACTCATAAATTGTGTGATATCTTACGCAGTTACCCATACAAGGTGTCCCCGACAAACCAGACATTTGGTCTAGCAGCAGAGGAACACTCGCACTGTGCGCGTCCCTGGATTCGAACTCATGATCTCTTTGTGTCAATCCTCAATCTAAGTATCAACTGTTGTAATTCTTGCTACTATTTGGGGGCATTGCAAGTGTAAGTACCTTCCATCCACATATTTTTTTTTCCTTTTCTTATTATCCACCTGAGGGAGGGGACTCCCTAATAAATTGTTCTTCTTTGATTGTTGCCCAGATAATGATAGCTCGTTTTGCATCGTATTGAAATTGAAAACTATAAAGTCGTGGTAAAATTAATTACATAAGTAAATATTTACATATGAAAACAATTATATTTAGCGACTAATTCCCGACACAAAAAGCCGAATTTTGTTGCCAAATCAAATAGCAGTAAGGAATTTGTGGAAAGAATTTTTGTCGCCAAATCAAATAGTATGTTATGTGTATTCAATTAGATCCTAATTCGTACATGTGGCTTTATCTTATTAGAGGTATTAGAAGATGAAACATTTATATAGGATTTGGAACCTTTATATGAAAATCCAACCTCCTCATACTTTATCATAAACGGAAGTCTCTAAGGTAATGTATAATATTGTTCTATATAAGATAGAAAATCATTATCCTTTTCTTTCCTTTAGCCTTTTCCACTACAGGTGAAGGGTTCTTGACCCTTCCAATTAAACTTTATGCTTACCACCTTATAAACTAATTGAGAGATTTCATAGTATTTGATTGAAGGTTTTAGTAACTTGAGAATCTTTTCACATTGATGATTTATTGTAAGGGACATAAACTGAATCAAAGTCATAACTGGTTCTTTCAATCATTTATTGAGGTACTTTTTCCATGTCCATAATACTCATGAGTGTTTCTAACACATGAATATGGTTGCGTATATCCGACCTTTCATACCACGCCATAAGCAGAATAATGTTGTTGTTACTTCATGCATAATTCATGAAGTTATACAAAAGCACATCTTTAGAAGTTCACAACACCTTTAACAAATACACAAAAGTTAAGGGCATCTCAAAATAAAATAAATGACTAGGGATGCTACTTTAAGGCATCTCAAAATATAACACATGACTATCCTTTTATGATAGAGGACAGGGGAGTAATTACATATACATAAATGCCAAAATATCACATATTACCTCCCACCAAAGCCATTCCATTTTCCATACAAGAAATTCTTACATCCTTGGATCCAACAAAAAAAAAAAGCCCCTCCATCGTACAAGAAATCATATCCAGCTTTTAAGTCGTCCTTGTCCTTTTCTTGCATTTCTTCCACCCAACATCACAAGCATAGAGATCCAAGCATGCAAGGACTACAAGTAGAAAGTTGACAAGACGACTCAACATGAAAAGTTAACCAAAGCATTGGCAGGTGACCAAATATCAGCTCCATTATCATCTGTTATATGTAGACTTGCTATCCCTATTGGAACCAGACATAGTCCTTTGCTTCTTAAATCTTTTCTTGATTTGTCTACTTCTTTTTCCTCGCCCTCCTGTCTCATTCAACATGAATTCATGTTAACTCACATGCTGTAAGAAACAGTAGTAATAACTTGGTCATGTGATTCAATGTCCGGCAATTTTTGTCCACAAATACGGTCTTAGTACTATGTCCTTTTATTTGACACTGCATTAAAATGAGAATATCAACTCGAATAGTGTTTGCAAAAGTCCTCTCCCTACAGTTTTGTAACCGGACATCCCAGTATGTTTTATACATACCTTATCTGCTTTCTTATAAAACCATGCATGACAGTGTCAAAACATACAAGATTCATAACATTGCTTTTCGGGACATTAAGTTTTTGTATTTGCAAACACTAATTCATGGACAGAGAGTACAAAAAGTTTGTGAGACGACCCATTAAGTTTTTGTGTTTGCAAACACATACAAGCTTGTGAGTAGGAAAAGTCCATGCAAAACATACAAGATTCGTAACATCCCTTTGGGGGACATTAATTTTTTGCGTTTGCAAACACTAATTGAGTAGGGAAAAGCTTGTCTGACAGTCCATGAATTTCAGGCATGTTCACAAACACTCTCTAGCTTAATCCTCCGTCTTCACAAATGGTAGTTCGCTTAAAGCGACGATGTTAGCTTAGTCGTTTCATTCGGTAGTTCACTTAAAACGACAGCATCAACTTGGACAGTGTTTGCGGACACTAACTCATGGACAGTAAAACTTGTCGTACTATAAAAATTTCAACCAAAAAATAAATAAATAAATTTAAAGGGGAGGGGAAAGATTACCTGAGGATGGTGGGGTGAAGAATAAGAACACAGATGTTGCAGATACGGAGAACACAAGAGCTGGACCTGATCTTGCAGAAAGCTGATGTAACCTTTGGCTTCGTGTAGCACTGATGCTGTATCTGTCTGCACCATCCCCACCAATCACTTCCATTTCTACATCTCACATTCTCAATTTTGTATATACCATTTCTATTTTGTAGCTTCATATGTTAAGACTTATAGAAAATTTAATTAAATTAAATAGTTGTACATAAAGTTCTACCGTGCCATTCATATGAATATTAAATAGTTTAAATAGTTTGTGACAATTCTAAAGTCGACAAAATTAAGCCTTATAATCCTTCTAGTTATTTCCTTGTTGAAAAAAAAAAAACACTTTCAGAATTTTCCTTTCACTCTACAGGGATATATTTTTTCCATTTCCAATGGAGTCAAAGACACACTCTTCCTTGGCTTTGGAATATAATGGAATAAAACAAAATGACTCACTAAATTAGTTGCGCTCCTTATATTGTGAAGCATCAGTTGATCGACAAAGTTTGATGCAATTTTTATATGGATCATTGGGAAACAACCTACGTGTGTTTCTAATACATGGGTATTGTTACGTACATGGATATATTAAAATCTAGCACTGTGTGTCCAAGTGACATCATAGTCAACATCTAGTGACAGCATAAGGCGTAACAAAAAAGAGAAAATTGAGGCCAACGAATACTAACAAAAAGTAATTATTCAATGAAGTCAAAGTTACCAAGTTTTAATCACCGACCTAACAGCCTAATGAGGACAGAACTGCGTGACCAACTAAGCTAACTCAATTAAATCAGTATACTGTATGGCTAGACTAGTAGCTAAACATACAAAAGGCTATTTATAGATATGAGAATAATGTATCACAAAAAATAAATATAAAAAGAATAAGGTAAACGAGTCATCTCATATGACTTCCCGCTTACATGCAAAAAATTGCCAAAAAAAAAATCATAAGACCTTTGGTGCAGGCCATTATAGTTAATACATATAGGACCGGTGAATAGAAGTTGATGTCTCTGTTTAAGTCACATATTTACCCAGCAACGTCAATAACAACACATACCCAGTATATCCTAACGACATACTCAATATATCCTAACGACAGCAAAAGCTATCTCTAGAGTCTAACACATATTTACCCATCAAAAATGGAAAAGAGAGAAATTAAGAAGTATGCTATTTATATATTTCTCGAAAAGAAATTTATCTTAGAGCTCGAAACTAGATTATAATAATGAGGAATTGCAAGGCCACACCACATGCAAATCTACAAGAGTATAAATAACAACAACATTACCCCATTGTCTTAGAGGCTCCCGTCTATAGTACGGTATGGAGGGTCGGATGTACGAAACCATACGCATGTGTTAAAAATACATAGAGGTTGTTTTCCGATGAACCATAATGAAAATTCTTGGTTGACCAACTGCTACTTCACAATATAATAAGCGCAGCCAATTTAGTGAGTCATTTTACTTTATTCCATCATATTACAAAGTCAACTAAGAGTGTACTTAACTCAATTGAAAATAGAAATACAAATCTACAAGAGTATAAAGGATCAAAAATTTAGCGGATAAAGAAAAGGCTTAAATATCAAACCTTTCCAAAAGGTGAAACGAGCTGTTGCAATGCTATTATTCGTTCTCCCAGCTTCGGTTTTTTCACCTGCATTACAAACAAAGAACGCTTCACTTTTAGCCCAGAAACAACCAATCAAGAAAAACGCGGGTTGGGATCTCCTCACACCCATTTTACTCACTCCCTTTGTGACCACGCGACACGTGGCAGCAAGGGAGGTTGGTGAGGCTGGATGAGGGTCAACTGCATCTAGCCTCACCACCCCTTTGCTGTCACGTGTCACGCGGTCACGCGTCACCGCACCCCTTGCGGTGAGGGTATCCTATCCCGAAAAACCAGAATTAAGACGGTATAGGAAACCAAAACAAAATCATTATCATTAGCAAAAAAAATCTACTCGTTTAATAAGTTAGGTAAAACATTAATTTAATGCTTGTACTTTAATATGCTATTAAAGAAAAGTTTTGGTTTTACAAATCTACTCGTTTTTAGTCATTTACCTTCTCTATTCTTTTATTATTTATGTAAAATAGGCAAACATTTTGAAAGGGAAAAAAAATAGAAATGAGAACAGTTTTTTTAGAGTACCAATTAATACCTTTGCATGGCCAATCAGGGACGAGTTATTTCCCGATTTAGCCCTCTTGTAGTTCCTCTGAGGTGCCTTCTTTGCCGGAACTCCGTTTCCGTTTCCGGACTTTTTCTTCTCCTTGCCATCTTCACCACTAGTTTTTGTCTCTCCCATACTCCGTTTGTTCTGCCACCGGACCCAATCCAAGACAACAAACCAGTGGGTAAATTTGTCAACCTTATTTCCTCAAAAGTAAAATAAAATACAATAAATTTATTATCAACCATATCACTAGTATATATATGACATAACCTCATCAAACAACCTCAAAATTGCTCTACTAATTGCTTAACACAATCATAGAACAATTCCTACGAAAGGTCAAATATGTTACGTCGGATGTCTTCACCGTGGAATATACTGGATACCTATATTCCAACGACACCAAAAGCTATCACTAGGATGTATAGAGATTGAGAGACAAAAAAACAATACTTAAAAAAAAGAAAGAAAATGAAAAAAATAAGAATAAGCTAACAGATATTTGACATAGGCAAGACCTTGGACTTAGCAATGGCGATGCTTGGGGAATCATTAATGCATGTCGTTTCATTTTTCTTCACAAGCATAATCCCATTCTTTTGGTATTCCAAACCAACAATCTCCCCGGAATCTCCAAAACACGCCATTCTCGAAGATTCATCATCCGGCAAAACAAAACTGAAGCACCCACTATCTTGTCCCTTCAGGTGACCGTCAACGTCCTCGGAGAAGAGCAGCTCGGAGTAGCTGCCGACGGCGGTGGAAGTACAGTGGCCGTCGGAGCCCGGCTTTGATGAATGTGTGTTTGGTGATATCCTCATCGAGAAGTGAAAAGAGGAAAAGGGTGGGGGTGGTCTATAGAAGGAGGGATGTTTTGTTTGTTTGTAGCATAGGAGAAAACAACGGAACCTTCTGTTTACTTGTGGCCCTTATAGTACACCAAAATGAAAAGTGAGCACTCCTTCCCACACATTACACATATATTCACAGACTTTGATGAGGGTGTGGGTTCTCCCCCACATGTACCAGAGGCCCATTAGTCAGCTGAGATGTAAATCGAGGGATGTGCTCCACCGGCAGCCCTGCAAAGGGAGAGGACACACGAGATTCAGCCAGCCCAGAGGCAACCCTTGTAATATTTCAACAAGGATTGTCTCCACACGGACTCGAACTTGGGACGTCGGGGTTCTAGCCCCAATCACCTTTGTCACTTACCACTGGACTATGCCCCTGGGGGCATATATTCACAGACTTAAATTTCACATGAATACATTTGCGTACGTCTGAAGAAAAATCAGATCTATTCGTAATCTGATATACGAAATCTTACTTTATATTATGTGCAAAACACTGTTTACGCGATTTGAATTCATAACATCAAGATCACAAAGTATTTATGTAGAGGGGCTAAGTAATATATCTCTCACTTCTTCAAGTAAAAAAAAAAAAGTTAAACTTGTCCTTGGACATAGCTCAGTTGGTACTCGAATTAGGATTTGTTCTAAAAAGTCAAGAGTGCGATTTCAAAAACACACACAGCGTGGATGATCTACAAAATTTAGTCAGCTATTGCTCTTAGGATAATATCAGCCAAAGGTCCACACTCCACTCTACATACGGTAAGATTCAAACATGATTCGCCTTAATGCGTAGCGTAGTTCTTATTCAGTTGTTACATTATATTTAGGGTCAAAGGTTTTAATTTTGGCAGTCGCATTGTAAACATTTTTATCATATCGTCAGTTTTTTATAGTATAAATGGTTTATCTTAATTCATAATTTTTTTACGAAACTCTTTCCAACTAAAATGATGTAAACGTTCTACCTCATCATATCACATTTCCATCTAAAACTATTTAAACTTTTTAACTCAGAATATCACTTTTCCATCTAAGATTCAATCATGATTCTTAGTGGCAAAAGGTCATACATCGGTTTTGAGGATTCATATCGTTCCAGTTCTAAATTGCATTATGACGAATGCAAATTAAAAGCTAAACGGTCTCTTAGGTTGATGAAGACTTTACCTAAAAACCCACACAAAGTGTCTCACTGCAAACTAGATCTTCGATTTAACTACAGTGAAACATCCATACTGTGTGTCTTTGAAATTGAACTCTCAACGTGGTTAATCTAACTCGAGTAACAGAGATTCAAACATGCTTCTGAGACTACTCTGAAGGGACAGGCGTTACGATTTACCTTCGTGAGCATTCCAAGACTTTGGTCTTGTCGTTTCAGTCAAACCAACTGACCGTTCTACAACACCCTATGAAATTTTGTTGCCACCCCCACGCCTAAGCAGTTATAAATTATGTGCAACATTTTCGAGTAAACAACCTGCTACATATTTCCATGTTTAATTTCAATATACCAAACAACTGACTAAATGACATCGTCTTTTTTCCTTTTCCTAGTTTTTTTGGTTTTTCAGACACGACATTTCTTAGGATATTTTGAGTTAGAGCCGTGTAAACTCTAATATAACGACAATATTACTCTATTACTTTAGAGTCTCTTTCGTACATGTCATAATAAGAAAATTCAGATACACATAACTTTACTTATTTGTTAGAAATACACAAAAGTTTTCGGATGACCTATAATAAAAATGTGTAAGTATTACATCAATCTACTTTTACTTCACAATACAAGAAGCACAATCAATTTAGTGAATATTTTAGTTCGACTTACTGAAAATCAAAACGAAAGGAAGTAAACTTTGAGAATACTAAAGAGACCATATGTAATAAAGAAGGCTACAATAAATTTAAATATTTAGAAAAAGAGCTTAAGACACTTATAAATAATGTAAGAATACCGCATCAACTAAATTTATACACATCACCGCTTACTGGTGTGTAAAAGTAAATTTATATTTTTAACAATGAATTTTAGGTTAAATAAAGGAAAATTAAGTACTATTATTTACTTGATCGTCGTACACCGTTTTTCCCGTTGTACACCACCACCGACCACCTCTTTCAATCTCCGTCATCCTCCGCCACGTCACTGACAACATACTTGAATTTTTGGAGGGGCAAAAAAAGATTTAGGCATATCCAAATGCTCCTCGGGCAAGGATTCCGAATTGAAATGAACCGCAAAGAGGACAGTTGTCTCTGGTGAAGCCGGAAAAAATGCAGACGAAGCGCGGTGGAGGAGAAGAAGCAAAGATGTAGGGATTGATGGAGCTTGGATTCGGGGTAAACGGAGGCGGGGAGCCAGTGGTGAAGTTGAGGTGGAGGGGGAAAGATAGACGTCGACCGGCGAAAGCGAAGGTGTCACGGATGAAGAAGTAATTGAACAACGAAGCAAATGACGAGTCCTTTGTCGCCACTAACGACCTCATCCTCCGACATGCCGCCGGCAACACTCACTGCACTACCACCGTTGCTCCCCTAACTCTATCATCTCCACTATGTCAAAATCCTTCCCCACCGACAATGTAATGATGGTTTGTAAAGACAATGAGATGAAGAATGAAGGTAGATTGGTGTTTAAATAATCAAGAATTGCTTGGCTTATGACATTGATCGATCTATGTATCAGTTAGATCGATCAATGTGGCTTGAAAATGAAGTTGAGTATTCTGTCTGATGTAGATCGATCACATCGATCGATCGATGTCATATAGATCGATGACTTCGATCGATCTATGTACCCTGAATGCAAAATTGAAGTACACTGTCTAGCATAGATCGATCGATCGGTCGACGTGACTTCGATCGATACATAGATCGATCGAAGTAGTTTGGGTGAAAAGTTGGAGCTCTCTGTGAGAGCTCAATCGATTGATCGATGTCACATAGATCGATCACATCGATTGACCGATATACCCAACATATGTGTTTTTCATTAAAGTTGCAACTTTTGCACTAAGAGACATATTCCAACCACCGAATGATTGTTTGAGTGTATGAAATGAAGTTAAAATGTCTACAAAAAGGCATGTTTAACACATTTCAAGAGAATCTAATCCATTCTTCAAGATCAAGCATTCATAATTCTTCTTTCTACTCCAAAGCATTCTCAACTGAAAGTTCATTGAATGGATAAAAGATCATTTGGTTGTTGTATCTTAGGAGGAAATTTGTCTACAGCCCTGCAGCAACTAGTGAAGACAAATATTCCTTACGAAAAATATAATACATGTCGTCTCAAGCTATCAAACTTACTCATACTACTCTTGTTATTACATCCATTTTCTAACAGCCAAAACCAGGCTAGTTGTTACTAGACCCCTTAACATACTATGTTATATTGATTTTTTTGGAGACAACGTGTTCGACAAAAACTCCATGACAACAATTTGGGATGCGGGGCCTACAGTTCTGACGTAGCATGAAAAGTCTACATAATAGCTGGCTTGCTTGAAGATAAAAGGTGACACATCGTCGAAAACGTGCCAGATGGAAGTACACAACACACACGTGTGGTAAATCTTCATGATCCTGAGAACGAACAACGTAAGCAGTAAGCCAGGAGAGAGAAGTCTCAGCATTTTCCAACTTTCCTTTTCCCCTGAATATTGTTAAAGTGGAAAATTAATACTAATAATAATGGAGATTATTTGCATACGTCTATTGTTTCTGAGTTCTCCCGACACCCTTTGTCACCGTCGACGGCTCTACACAGTCCCCGACGCTGCAAATACTTAGTTGCATTCTCTCCCATCCAAATACCAAGTAAACTAGAGTTTGGATCATTTTATCTAGGTCTGTCAAAACTTACCAGATATCCGACATCCGAATCCGAATTCGTCTGTCCGAATCGAATATGGTAAGAGCTGTACATTCGTTTCACCGTATTTGAATTCGTATCCGAATAGTATTAGAAAAACAAATACGAATATGGTATAGTCATTACGGTATCCGAATATCCGTATCCGAATAGATATTTTTAAAATTAAATAAAAATATATAATAATATATAAAAAATATGTAAAAATATTTATTTTTAAAATTTTAAAAAAATATATATGAAAATATGTATACGGCCGCTATACCACTGTTGTAAATTTGCTGATTTCGAATTCGGATATCCGGATTCGGATATTCGAACAAATTTGAAATAGATATAATACGGATTCGGATATCCGGCACCGAATTCGAATCCGAACAAATTCGAATTCGGATGACTTCCTAAATATCCGTCCGGATTCGGATACGAATTCAGATATAGTTAGACAAAAACGAATTCGAATACGGATACTGTGTTACCGTATTCGTTTTATCCGTTTGACATCCCTAATTTTATCCCTAAATTCCTCATCTTTTTCTTCACCGCACGACACGTGACAGCAGGGGGTGGTGAAGCTAGATGAAAGTCGCACGCATCTAGTCTCATCACCTTTCGCTGCCACGTGTCGTACGGTGAGAAGAGGAATGAGGAATTTAGTAAACTATGAACAAATATCCGTTACCGCTCAAATCAAAAGGGTTGAACCTAACCTAAGAGCCTCAGTTGCCCCGATTACAGTATTTTACTGATAATATGAATCAACACATAAAAGATATGAGTCCAAATTCGTTTCAGTAAAGATAAGAATTGATCATAGGATTTGAAGTTCCATGTAATAATAAATTGACGATATGTTAACAACTTGTTGAGGCTTTCTGCTCCAACATTTTTATTCGTTTGCTTATGAACTTAGAAGTTTTAATGTATGTTAAAAGAAAAATACATTTCCAAATTTCTTTAATTATATATACGAACTCTCAAAATAATATATGTATAGACGCACACATTTGTGTAGACTTGCGTATGTATATTTACGTATATGCACAAACGGTTTGAATATACATATACACATGTGCGTGGTCCGGAAGACAGACTACTTTCTTTTTCCTTTTATAAACTTTCGACTTTTCAACATGTTCAAAGTGCAGTATTTGATCAAAAGAAGGGATCGATTTTTAAGCTGAATAATTTTTCTGAATTCTCGAGTATGACTGTTTTCTACGGTGTGGAAACTACTTACCGTTTGTTTGCCTTTGGGTGAGAAAATTAGGACGAAGAAAAGAGAAAAATATTAGGAAATGAGATTATTTGAACCAAAATAAGCACATGGATATTCAATAATTTTTTTTTACTACATTGGCCTTACTGAATATGCACTTATCGTACCAAAGTGCACCACCATATAACCCATATGAGGATAAGATATCGTAATAAGATATCTACGATATCTTATCCTCATATGGGTTATATGGTGGTGCACTTTGCTTAAGTGTATATTTTTTATCCTCATATGGGTTATATGGTGGTGCACTTTGCTTTAAGTGTATTTACATCATAATTTCTTTTGATTATGTGATGGTGCATATATTATCTACTTGACAATATTTTTCCATTCACACATCAAACATGCGCGGGACTAAATTTTAATGTATCAGGATATATGATCGATTAAATAAACAAATAATGTAAAATAAAACTGCGTACATCGAATAACGAAGCGATCCGGTCCTTATCCAGATCTTGTGCAAATGCAGAAACCTAATAATGCACCGGAAACATCCTTTATAAGCCGATGAATGATAGGCTTGTAGCAACCAGACATGTTATAATAAAATACAAGTCTCCTGGTCACAGCATTTAGTTGGAAATGTCATAAACATGGACTATAGAAGGAGCTCATATCGGCTCTTGGGACCTGAATGGAGCCCATATAGATCATTAAAGAGTTCTCAAAGACCACAGTTCCATGATCTGTTGCTTATCCCTGTTACTAAATATGGTCATAATTAAATTTATTTTAGATATACACACACATATAGACACGCACATACAATTTTACCAAGTTGTGATACTTAAGTTGACATGTATTAATTTAAACGATAATTGCAAAGATATTATAGAAAATCCAAATTTTACACTTTAGGTTTATACACATTTAGCTTTGTGAAGTGAGATATGCCAAAATAGATATTGGCAAAATAATTTTTTCTTGTGACACTAGCAATAGCTTTTGCTGTTATTAGGATATATTGGATATATTGTTGTTGTTTGTATGCCCTAGAAAGCATCCTTAATTGAGAAACATCAACCGTATCAGCAATAAATCAAGAAATGCTGAGATAAGCAGTAAATGTTGTAGCATATAGAAACATAGGTCGGTGCAAAAATGTTATGGTGGAAAACTCTAGAAAGCTACCTGTGTCTGGTCAGATACATGATGAGAGTTCAAATGTCGTATGTACCGTAAAAGTTATTTATTGAAACATTGCATGATTTACATGTTGCACCAAATTTTACAGACAAGATTGTCTTTAGGTATTAGCTTTTTTAATCAAGAAATGCTATATAAGAGGAGTTAACACAAAGATGGAAAAAAAGTTCATCTTGGCACGTAAATACTAGCCAAAGAAACATCACGTCTAAACCGACATCATTTATTCAAAAAGGGGAAAAAAACGATATTATGGGGAATATCATCAAACACATTGCGAGCAAGTTCAAACGCTCAGTCAAGCCTCGCAGATCTGTTTCAGCTTGGCCGCGACTGATCCATCCACCGAGTACTAGATCATAGAGGAATTCAACTCAATACACAAATAACTAAATACAATTCTAAGTTCATGAATCATATTAACTAAGAGGACTATACTATAAACATAAAGAAGTTACCTTTTTGAGGACCCAGAGGGAGTGAGTATAAGTGCGATGGAGGAGTTCTTGAAGATTTTTGGAGTCTTCAGGATCGACTTCTCTGTAATTGACGAAGTTTTCACGAGCATATTTGGCATAGTAAGGCCGCGTGTCCTTGGGGAGCCGCCTCACTAGCCTCAATACTTCTCCGTAGGCTTTCAAAGCTTTTTGCATTTTCCTGGACAGCATCCGACTTCTCGTGGAAAATTTTGTCTAGCAGATTTGTTCCAATTTCCGCTGCTTCAAATTTCAGAAACGCAGGCAGATCCTTGCTTGCTAGCAATGGCTAAAGAACTAGATCAGGTACAGGGATGCAAACGATCCACCCAAATCAAATATTCTTCGCATTAATGAATTTTCTATTCGCAAAAAGTCATATCGCACTCGGAGTCCCACATTGTATATAAGTTTGGTAGTAGATGAAAATGACAATATCATTAGTCTCTTAGATTAGTATTAGTAACGTTTTTTTATCAAACAACCCACAAAAATTGTCTACTGTAAACTGGGATTGCATATCTGATCCAATTAAGGCGGAATCAGGCATGTACCCTTCATATTCAGATAGCAGCGTAGCATCCACGCTGCAATGAATCAAACCTCCGCTTTTCTAGTTGCAATGTTCTACCAACTTAGCTATATCATAAAATATAAATAAATTTTCTAATTATATGGAACAACCATTGAAACATGAAAGTGGTGAATAAAAGCAATGAAAGGACGCTCATAGTGTACTAGGTTCCTGCGTTTGGACGCAGGGTCTGAAGAGGGGTCATATCGCTTCGCGCTATGATGTACGCAGTCTTACCCTACACTTTTTGCAAGGGTCTGATTCTGCCGTTCGAATCCTAACAAAAAGTCAAAAACCTTACTAGTTGCTTTAATATCCGCTCTCGAATAAAAGCAATGAATAAATTTTCTAATCATATGCCCGATTAGCTTGATTTGAACTCGAATCAAAGTAAAAAAGTACTCAAGATGACTCGTTTATTTTGTCAAGAGTTTAGTTCAAGCTCATTTATTTAGATTTTGAGCTTGTACTACAGACTACTAACCGAATATAAACATTTTTCTTATTTTATTTGCGTCATCAGATCAGCAATGTGTACTAGTAAAATAGTTTTTGTTTCTATACTATAATTTTAACCGTGATTTTTTAAAATATAATTCCTAATAAAAAGTTAACTCAATTTTTTTTGCTTTTTATATTTTAAAAAACACAAATGATAATTATATAAAATTGACATTATTTGTAAAAATAAATATTTACTGTTATCCAAATATATCAAAACTGATATTTAAATACCACATTGAAAAACAGTCATGTCATCATGTCTTACAACGCATTATCATTATAGTCGTTTTTAATATGTTAAGCGAGATTATCAAGATTTAACAAATTAACAATTTTGAATTTAGCTTTTGAGTAATTTGCTACCTTAAGCAAAATAAAAGATATGAATGAAGAAAAAGAATTATGGGCTTTATTTGGCCACAATATTATATGGGTATTTTACTGTTATTTTCAAAAGTATAACATTTTACTCCATGATTTGCAATCGGTAACCATTTGATTCGTTAGTAAGTAGATAAGATTTTGCATAATTTTATTATAAATCAATAGTTTAAAAGAAAAGATGAGTTATATAATCAAGGTGAAACAATGTAGAGAAAATGCCAAAATCGTTAAAGAAAAACACATTCGTTGTGTTCAACCAACCACGACCAGCTGCAACAGCAAATTGATTGATTTTCTTTTGATGAATCAATAAATATTATTTGTTATTCCTATAAATCTGAAATTATAAAGAAAAGTCAACTTTAACTAATATGGATATGAAAACAAAAAGCTGCAACAGCAAATTGATTAATTTTCGTTTGATGGACTAATAAATGTTGGGTTATGGTTCCGTATAAATCTAAAAATCTAAAGGCAAATTAGGGTGAGACTATTTTCACCACTCTTTTTTATATTTTCACCATTTTTTACTCCATAAGATAAGTGCGGATATCAAAGCAAAATTGGTGGAAATATATAAAAAAAAATATAAGTTCAATTAACATACAATATAACAAAAAAAATGGATAAGAAGAACGACTAATCCAACGAAATTATACGTAAACTTCGGAGCTACATCTGATATTATGTTTTAAAACTTACATTTATCCAATAAAATAAGATAAAGACAAACGAGATGTGTATTCTATCTTAGGTACACAATCATCTCCGTCATTCACGTACATGTTTTGGTTCTGGATGTAATATAGACGGAACATATTTGATATAGGCAGAAAATGTTTGACCATTTTAAAAAAGAAATGACACTGTAAATATAATTTAAAGGAAAATCCGATCACTTTTTCTGAATCTCCTTCCCAAAAAATTATTCACCAATCCTTTTTTAAAATATAAAACTATATTGTTTTCTTTAAATTAAAACTAAAAACAAAAACACGCTAGAGGTGCTTTGCGTAGTATATGTTTTTTTGAAGTGTATGTTATTTTTATATATAATAAAACTAGACAATTTTGTTTCTTAGAATATGTTTAGAAGAAGTTACATTGGAAGTTCATCTCATTTTACTATGTATATTATCAGACAATATCTTAGTCCAAAGTCCGAACACAATAAAGCATCAATGTAATATGTGTGTATATATATACATATCTCAATTATTATATATCATAACAATTAATATGTCTTAACTTGTATGGTACAACAACAACCATGCTCACAACAACACCAAAAGCTATCACTAGGGTCTAGGGAGGGTGAGAGACAGACAAACAATACTTCCATTCCAAGGGATACAGAGTTTGCTTCCAGTGAGACACTCGCCTCTTACCTGTATAGATGACACGTATGGATAAAGAGCTTGCTTTCCAGTGAAACTCTCGGATTGATACATACATGCATAGATGACACATATCCAGTGGCGGACACAGCGGCTACTTTTTGGGGGGCAAAATTCACACTATGGGATCACCGTCCACCTTTTCGGACTCAATAGACATTCCATCGAAAATCCGGCAAAAACTCCCTTACAACATACATATATGCAAATATTATAACATAAAATCTAAATCAACACATCCACTAATCAAAATGCAACAATAATAAACAACCATCAACAATATCTAACAAAAGTTATTCATAAGCAACATTAACAAGCAGCAATATCCAACAAAAGTTATTAATTTGACGTTCGACATACCTTTTATTTACGAAATTGTTGCATAATGTTTTCATTTGAAATGGTTCCAAAAACTTCCTTCTCGAAGTAACAGAGTAAACAGTCCGATAGTAAGTCGTCTCCCAATCGGTTGTGCAGATCAGTCTTTATTATATTCATCGCATAAAAACTTCTTTCCACACTCGCTGTTCCGACAGGTAAGATCAGTGCTAACTCGATGAGCCGATATACCAAAGGAAAGTAATTGTGATAATTCAACTCCACCATCTTCTTTGCAAGAACTCTAAGACCAGTAATATGAGAGACTACTTCATTTGATTTCATATCACCAATGTAACTTTTAAGTTCATCGTTGAGCTCAATTCGATCATTGGTAGTGAAATCGTCTGGATATAACTCAGCGAGGTGTAGCAATTGACTATGATCAAAATTTGCAAAAGAATTGGAAGGATCAAGACACATCACACATCTAAGTAAATCTGTGCTAGCTTCGGTGAAGTGTGTATCCATTTCCGTAGCAATGATGTCAATTACCTAAGATTTTATATGAAAAAAAATCAAGATATAGACAAATCAATGATCAATAGTGTACGTATCAATTACAATGAATAGAAACTTTCCGATAAATACAAACTCAAAAGAGTCCATCTTATCAACTAATCCCGATGCTGTATTTCTGATTTTTATATTCTCACCATCTCTGTACAACCAGAATAGTACTTCTCCAATTGGATTCCACATTTCAAAAAGTCAGGAGCAACGTTCTGTAGTGAGAACCCTAACGTGTGTCACCTGGTCGGGCTAAGCTTCTTTCTTGATTTTTACACCTTCCACTCGAAATCTCACCCATTTCTAATTTTCTTAGAACTTCGCCGTTGTGTAACAGACAAAGGGAATTCTTTTGCATGAAGCCCCCACAATATTAACAATCATCGATAGAATTTCAAAGAAATTATTCATATTTTCTCTTTCTTGAGCAACAGACACAACAACTAACTGAAGTTGATGGGAAAAACACTGAACATAATGAGCATTCTGATTTTCATTGAGAATGAGTGCTTTCAACCCATTAAATTCACCTCGCATATTTGAAGCCCCATCATATTTAAAGTTTATTTTTTAATCATGAAAATAGTAAGGTAAAAGGTGTAATATTTATTGGTTTTTTTATTTTCAAAAACCAGTTTGTTTTTTATACAATGTATTTTTTAGTTAGTTAAAAAAATACAAATGTGTATATCTACTAATCAAAATTTTTCTCCTAGTTCCTAGTAACACATATATCACATATCATGAGATAGTTTTGGGATTAAAAATCAGATACCTTAAATTTAGATAATCAAAAATATAACTGCATCTACCTACTACTTAAATTTTTTCTCCGAGTTGGGGGGCGGCTGCCCCCCGTGCCTCCCCTCTGAACGCCCCTGCACATATCAACTTGTATGGTATTTTTACAAATATATATATATATATATATATATATATAGAGAGAGAGAGAGAGAGAGAGAGAGAGAGAGAGTGTAAAGTAAATAACGAAAACGCAAAAGGCGAGATAACAACTACTTTTTGATTTCATGCAGAAGAGATAACAACCACTTGTCTTTATCTTGTGAAAAGATTTGATATTTCACCAAAGAATCAGCAGCATTTAAGCCGACGAAGTACGCCGGCCGGCACTTGGATCATTGGAGGCATTCGGAACAATGGATAGCAAATCAGTTTCGAAGAAGCATCTTAAAGATAGTGATGTTTGGAGCCCAACTGATTTCATGCCATCAGAAGAAGAAAACAGTTCGCCACTTGAGATCAGGTGCAATGATCCGCCCAAGTTTTGGACTGATGCTCTTCCGATCGGGAATGGACGTCTTGGTGCTATGGTGTGGGGTGGTGTTCCTTCCGAATTCATCAACCTCAATGGTAATGAATTTTAATGCTTTTCGCTGATCTTGTATATTTTCATTATGAAATTATAAAGAGAGTCTCTCTGTCTTCTAGTTAACGAACCGAGCAAACTCGAATAGTATGTTTTTGAATTCGGTTTCGTTTAGCTAAACAAACTGATCGGCTTGGTTCATTTAGCTAAATGTTTTAAATTGGTTCGAGTTTGGCTCGATAACACTATAACTGTTTAAACGAGTCGAATAGTTCGCGAACAGTTCGGATCGTTTAACTAAACGAACCCAAATAGGTATTCGAATTTGGCTCGTTTAAGTAAAATTATCGAACGAGCTCGCAATAAATATGAATTGAACTCGAACAGTTTGCGAACCATTCGGTTCAATTAACAGTCCTAGTTCTAACACATAGATATTGTTGCGTATATCCGACCTCTCATACCCCGCCATTGATGAGAAGTAATATGGTAATGTCATTGACGAGAAACTCTAATATAATAGAATAATGTTATTGTTGTAAAGACACGTTGGTTTGGAAGGATCTCTCACAAACTATCTATTTCATCGACTAAAAATAGTTTATAAACAAAATACATGTGCAGAAAATAGGTGAACACATATATTTTGTTTAGAAGGATAGTCGAGAAGAGTATGTGACAGTATGCTCTATCTGTTATCAAAATATTGTCACAGTTTTACTTGTTCAAAGTTTAAAACGAACAAGATTTAACTTGATAATTTTTTTAAACGAAGTAAGTAATATAATAAACATGTGCACAAATATATTGTTTTTAATGTACGTGGCCAGGAACAAAAGTTACCGTGTGGAACTATGATTATAATTATGACCAAAATACGGTTTTTAATAATGTTTCAACTCATATATTTGTTCATAACTTTTCAGTAACCAAAAGATTACTTCATTTCAAAATAGTAAAGATATTTATTGCAAATGTGATGGCAAGCCATTATCTCACACTTCAAAGTTTAATTTATTTATTTATATTTCGTAGAGGACACCCTCTGGACAGGGGCTCCTGGGGATTACACTGACCCTGAGGCTCCTAAGAATTTAGCGAAAGTCAGGAAGCTAGTTGATGATGGGGAATTTTCAGAAGCCACCCAAGCAGCCTATGAATTATCTGGAAATGGTAATCAGGTATTTTGCCTTCACTTCACGCTCTAAAAAATTGGGTTATCGCTGGTTTTTGTATGTTCCATTTCTCATTAGTGCTTGACGAAAATGCGAAACTGGTGGCATTCATGATGGAAAAGTTTTCCTTTTATCTATAGTTTTTTGTCTTGTTAGTTAGTTTTGTCTTTGGAACTGTTATCTAGTAGTATGGTTTTGTCAACAGTTCTTGTTGGTTAAGCTTCCATAGATGCTAACTAATCACATTTGTGATAAGATTCGTCAGATATCAGCCTGATAATCGTTGGAAAAAGTGCATAAAAATACTTTAGAATGTGGTCCAAATTTATATAAAAGCATGTACAAAGATTCATTGAAAAAATATGTACAAAGGTTGATTAGAGATAAGAGTGAAACATGGATTGGACAGATTACATTGAACCTTGAAATTTGAATTCACCGAACATTTAGTAAAGGATTCAAAGTTTGGTGTGAGAATTTGAAGCTCAGCGAACGTTTGACCGAGCGTTCTGTGACAACGTTTCGTGATCTCAACAATGGTGTCTTTTCATGAGTTGATGCAGCTTTTGCATCTTGTGACATCTCATTTCAATCTAAAACGGTCATAAACCTGCTTTGCAATTTAATATCTACAGAGAAATGTTAAAATTAATAACTTGTTTGTGAAACAAAGTCCATAAATATAAGGATCCTATGATTTGAAGAAAAAACTTGATACTATTGAAAAAACACTTCGAAAATTCTTGCAGAATTTTCCCCCCTCTCCTATAGTAAACGTTTCTGATACACAAGTTCAATCGTCTTGTCATAGAGCAAACGAACAGACGAAATCGTTATATCCTGAGGAGCATTTGGCAGCAATTCACCTTACCTATGTAAAATTACTTTAAAAACGGAGTAACTTCGGTTACGTCTCGTTCTCTTTGTTATGTCTTGTTTTCTATTGTTTGGTTACCATATTGTTTGCATATTTTCTAGAATAATTCAAGTGGCATCAGTTCTTTACTACATGTATAGTATTCCATTGAAAGACTTGTTTGAATGTTTTGTGATGTAAGCATCTTTACTGAATGTTTACCTGACTGTCTTAGCGAGTCTGAGACTTGTCTATATTAGTAATCTGCTTACTGAGGAGTAGGCGAATTTGAGCTGTCAGCAGCAAAACCTTGAACTTTATCCTAGAGAGAGAACATTGGAAACTTTTTGGCTAAGTTGCTCTGAGATCTTAATATCTGCAGTTGATCAAGAAAAGACCAAACTTTTCGATTGGGTGTAATGCCTATAAGTTACAAGCACATTAAGTTCTTGTGAAGTTTGTGTGCTAAGCTCTCTTGTCCTCTGTTTGGTTTCCTTCATACTGTTTATTTTAAGATATAATCTGCCATCAAACATGATGTTTATATATCTTCGTTTTCTTTGTTGTGAAGACCTACCAAGTGCTTGGTGACATCAAGATCGACTTTGATCACTCACATGCCGCCTATAACAAGGAAACATATCAGAGAGTGCTGGATTTAGACACTGCAACCGTGAAGGTCAAATACTCAGTCGATCAAGCTGAATTTACGCGTGAATATTTTGCCTCCAATCCTGATCAAGTTATTGCAGCAAAGATCTCTGGGAGTAAAAAAGGTTGTCTGAACTTCATCCTGACTTTAGACAGCAAACTAAAGCATCAGTCAAATGTGGTTGGCAAGACTCAGATAGTCATGCATGGTAGCTGTCCTGATAATGGCGTCGAGGGGACTCGGTTCTCATCTATTCTTGATTTGGAAATTGGTGGTGAATATGCTGCATGTAATACTTTAGATGGCGAAAGACTTCAGGTTGAGGGTTGTGATTGGGCAATAATATATTTAGTGGCATCGTCATCATTTGATGATCCATTAACGAAACCTTCAGATTCTTTTAAAGATCCTAGTGCAGAAACTTTGAAAAGTTTGAGATATTTGAAAACATTTACATATCATGAGCTTTATCAGCGCCATATATATGACTATCAGAGTCTTTTCCATCGGGTCTCGTTGCAACTCTCGAGAGACTTGGGTACTGCTGGGGATCTGAAAGCATCTCAAGAAGAACAGGTTTCAACCGCAGATAGGATCAAATCCTTCAATAAAGACGAAGATCCAAAATTGGTGGAGCTTCTATTTCAGTATGGGAGATATCTGTTAATTGCTTCTTCACGCCCTGGAACTCAGCCTGCAAACCTGCAGGGAATATGGAATCAGGAACTTCAACCAATATGGGAGTATGTTCTTCACCTATTTCCTGTCGTAATTTTTGTGGTTAGTTATATCTAGCTGTGTGATCATATTTGTAGAAGAATTTTCTGCACCTAGGTTCAGTAATTTGACCTTTTTTTCTGTCTATCCAGTTCAAATTATACCTTGAATATCAATCTGGAAATGAACTATTGGCCCTCCCTCCCTTGCAACCTTCATGAGTGTCAGGAGCCTTTGTTTGATTACATATCAAACCTATCAGTGAACGGAAGCAAAACCGCAAAGGTTACATTCTCTCCGTTATGACAAAAGTTCTTGCAAAATTTCTTTCCCATTGTGTAAGATAATCATCAACATTGAATTTGAGGTGCAAAACCAATTATCTAAAAAATAAAATCATCATTTGTTTAGTTCTTGCAAGGTGCAGGTGAACTACAAAATGAATGGCTGGGTAACCCATCACAATTCTGATATATGGGCGAAGACCTCCCCTTATCTCAGTAATCCCAGGTGGTCTATGTGGCCAATGGGTGGAGCATGGCTTTGCACCCATTTGTGGGAGCATTACCTATATACAATGGACAAGGTAAGGAACTTCCTCTGAGAAAGTTTTACACACGCATTTAAAACTTTTTCCTAACATATGTTGGATGCAGTATTATCTTTAGTGAGCATTCCTTTCACGTTCAAACCCTGTCATCATCTTATACCCCATGTATGCTCTTTTCTTCGACGCTTTTGCAGCATTTTCTGCAAAACAAAGCCTATCCTTTACTAGAAGGATGCTGTTCTTTTCTGTTGGACTGGCTAGTTGAAGGCGATGGAGCTTTTCTAAAGACAAATCCATCAACATCTCCAGAACATGATTTTATCGCGCCTGATGGTATTATATCCAGTGTAAGCCATTCAACCACCATGGACATGGCAATAATTAGAGAAGTTTTCTCTGCCACTCTTCAGGCTGCTGAGGTACAGCTTTTCTTTTCATTTGGTTTAATCAGCCAGTCATGTCTTAACACAGTGTTTTTTTAATACTGAATCTAATGTTGAACTAACTAATGCATTTGAAGTAGTTGCTGGGAAGAACAAAGGATGGTCTTGTAGAACGAGTTCGTCAAGCTCTGCCACGTCTTCCTCCTACCAAAATTGCCGGGGATGGAAGCATAATGGAATGGGTTTGTCACAACTCTGCCTCAGATCTCACTTTGCATCTGGCTTTGGCGCCTCGTAACTATTGCGTACCTTATATATCATTTTCTCATGTATTCATTTATTGCATACATGGCTTAATTTTGTAGATACAAAACGGGATATTGGTTGTGTGAAATATATGATCCGCTATTGACTGTTAAATCTATCTTACAGGCTCTAGAATTTGAGGATGCAGAGGTGCAACATCGTCATATATCACACTTATTTGGCCTATATCCGGGGCACACCATTAGTTTGGAGAGAAATCCTGACCTCTGTAAAGCTGCAGAGAAAACTCTAAGCAATAGAGGTTGATTTCCAAAAATTGGTTGATTGGCATTTGAATTTGAATGTTACAACAATTCCCTTTTGTTCAGTTATCTTGCTTCTTGTAATGTATATGACTTACATTTGCTCGACTGTTCTTAAGCGCCTGTACATCATAAGTTATAATCTTAAGTGTAGATGTATACTTGATTGACTAAGCTTAAACTGTTGGAGAGAACAACAATAACAACATTACCCATTTCCTTAGAGTCTCCTGCTTATGGCGGGGTATGGGAGGGTCGGATGTACGCAACCATACCCATGTGTTAGAAACACACAGAGGTTGTTTCTCGATGACCTATAATGAAAATTGCGTCAAGCTGCGTCGATCAACTGGTACTTCACAATATAAGAAGCGCATCCAATTTAATAAGTCATTTTGCTTTATTCCCTCATATTTCAAAGTTAGGAAAGAGTGTGTCTTTGACTCTATTAGAAATGGAAACGGTCAGAAAGAACATAATCAATATATTTTCAGTAAGCCCCTGTGCTTGTCTATGGTGCAGGGGAAGATGGGACTGGATGGTCAATCGCTTGGAAACTTGCTGTCTGGGCACGTCTTCATAATAGTGAGTGTGCATACCGCATGGTCAAGCTTATGTTTCGGCATAAAGATCCTGAGAATGAGAACCTCAGAGATCCGGAGGTTGAATGGAAGTTTGAAGGAGGACTTTATAACAATCTGTTTGCTGCACATCCTCCTTTCCAGATCGACGCAAATTTGGGGTATGCATCCATAACTAGCTATTTGATGCTGCTTTGGCCATTTTTCGTTCAAAAAGATACAGATTATGGTTCCATGTCTCTTGTCCATAGTCAACTGCTACTGTTTCTGGTAATTATTCATGAACCAATTTGATATACACATAACAAAAATGTTGAGAATATAGTATCACATCGTCCACTTTGAAAAAAATACATGGGTTTTATGAGAATAAGATACCACCACACATTGCCTTAAGGTTTTGAGTTGATATGTCCAAGTTTCACCATGGTATCAAATCAAGTTTAAAATATGCACTCGCACTTTGCATGGTCCATGATTGGCTATTTATTGTCTCTCATCATCTAAGTCCAGATGTTCATGTGTGGCTTGTGGTTTGTGATTGAGGGCGGATTCTAAGGCGCGTGTATATGTCTCTTGTCTTGTGGTTTGTGATTGAGGGTGGGTTATAAGGCGCGTGTGTATGTCAAGCCACGTTGCCACGTGAGAACAAATGTTGAGAATATAGTGCTTTGAAAAAAAAAAATATGTGTTATATGAGAATAAGGTACGAGTGCATATTGTTCTCACCTCATATAAATCTAAGTTTCAACCAAAAAGGAACGCTATATCAGCGGGATGGAATGCTTAAAGCAGCTTTATGTATGCACCCTACATGGTGCTTGACGAAAAACAGATAGTGGATAGTTAATGTCTTTGTTTATTTTGTCACGATCTGGTAAAGGGCGTACGCATACTTACCTTGTGCAAGAGACTGTTTTTGCGACTAGAACCGTAACCTCGAGGTCACAAAGCAGCAACGTTACCGTTGCTCTAAGGTCCGCCCTCTTTGTCATGATTTGGTAGATGATTCGATAACTGGACGATTTTGTTTGGTATTAGATTCACAGCGGCAGTGGCGGAAATGCTTGTCCAGAGTACGATGGAGGACATGTATTTGCTGCCAGCTCTTCCGCGAGATAAATGGCCGAGTGGTTGTGTAAAAGGGTTGAAGGCGCGAGGCGACGTGACTGTGAGCATTTGCTGGAAGGATGAAGAGCTTCATCAAGTTGGCATTTGGTCCAGGAATCATAGGCTCATTAGAAAGCTGCATTACAGGGGAGTTACTGTCACTGCAGAGTTAGCTCCTGCCACAGTTTACACCTTTGATAAGCATTTGAAATGCTTCAATTCCTATCCTCTTTGATAGATTTCTCCCCCCCCCCCCCCCCCCCTCTCTTTTATTTTCTTAGTAATTTTATTACGATTATTCTTTAACCAATAAGTTTCCATTTCCAATCGAGTCAATAACACAGTCTTTCTTGATTAGAATATGATGGAATAAAGCAAAATGACTCACTAAATTAAATTGGTTGTGTTCTTATATCGTGAGGTACCAGTTGATCGACATAGTTTGACCCATCATTATGGGTCATCAGGAAACAATCTGTGTGTTTCTAACACAGGTATAGTTGCATGCATCTGACTCCCATATCGTGCCATAGACGGGAGCCTCTAAGGCAATAGGGTAATCTTGTTGTTGTATTTTTTAACAAATAAGGTATGTCGTCATGTAAATTCAAAATCTATGTCGAGTTAAATTTTGCATTAAGGAGGTCGTGGGCAAGTGTGATGGTGGTGGTGGTGAGGCCGGGTGATGGAGGTGCGACCGAGACATGATTTTTTTGGGAGGGGTGGATGGGAGGGAGGTTATGAGAGTGCATGTGGATGCTGGACTGGTGTTGTGGGTTTTCCCCGGAGAGGTGTGAGGCGCTGGGGATGGGAGCGCAGGGGAATGTAGCTATCATTAGGGTGTGTGAGGTATATAAAACCATGGCAATGAATAGAGAATTTGTTTCGAGTGACATCTATATGTACCTGCGAGTAGACGAAGAAAACTTTTTTCCCCCTTATTTTACTTTTACGTTAATTTATTTTCTTTTATTATTATCTCTATTTTCTGTTAAACTTCAAATCCAATAAGTAGTTCAGCAAAAAAAAACGCTGATATTCCATATCAAAACAAAATAAAAAGGTACTATTGCGTAGCGGTTTACAATCACACTATGAGGCTAAAGGTATTATATTCGATGCTATAATTAGAAGTTGATGAAGAGTTAAAAAAAAAAATCAAACTTTTGACAAATAAAAAAAATGTCTCAATACCCAATAATTTTAAATTGGTAAATCAATGAATACTTCACTGCAAACACTTATTTTTTAAAAAAAAAACAATACCAAAATAATGAAAATTGGAAATTTCACTATAAAATACTTACTTTATTCAATGCAAAACATTTTTAAATAATATCAAAATGAATTTTTTAGACGACGCATTAAAATAGACAAAAACTAAAAAATAGGTTTTCTCCTTAGATAAGAAATATGTGTGCATGTTAAGAATTTGTCTTTTTTGTGTTCATATTTAGAAGAAAATATTTTATGCCATCTTTTTATATGTGATCTTATCATGACTTTTTGAGATGTCAGAATTTTGCATCACATTTGTTTTTTGCTTAAAGAGGTTGCACATGTTTATTGCAATAGTCCAAGCCACTAATTATGTTTATAAATTGTAACATAGCAGCTGCATTCTTCGCACTTGATATTTTGATTGCTTTTCCCATTTTAAAAATATTGTTTATATTTTTTTACTGACCAAATTATTTATGTAGTAAAACCAAAAATTTAATTTAATCTGTTTTTATTAATTTTGTATATTTTAAACCTAAATATTATTTTTGAATGATAATTTAAGAAGTACAAACTTTGTTTAACTTTTTCTTATGGTGCATTTTAGTTTGACATGATAAACAATGAGGGGGAAAAAAAGTACTATCTTCATCCTAAAATGTAAGCATTTGTTAAAGTAGCACGCAAGTTAATAAAAGTTTTTCAAAAAAATTAATTAATACATTATTTTCCAAATTTGTCAATTATAAGTAAGTTGTTTATTTTAAAAAATTATACATTATACATTTAATGAAGACATGTAAAGAGAATCACACACTTTCTCTAATCATGTGAAATAAATAAACTTGTATTGTAAAGCATTCCAAATTGTGAACTTATATAATGAAAATAAAGACTATTAAACTTGCGTATATTGCATCATTCTTTGCTCCCTTCGTTCTATTTTAGAATGTCACAAATATAAGTCTACTTGTTTTAAGTAGATAGAGAAATAATTTGATTTTGCTAAAATGCAACAACAACCATACCCAGTATATTTCAACAAAATCAAAAGCTATCGCTATGGTCTGAGGAGGGTGACAAGCAGGTAAACGACATCTCCATCCCAAGGGATAGAGAGCTTGATTCCAGTGAACCCCCGGCTCGATATGTATTTGCATAGATGACACAATAATAGGAATGTGGTATGCTAGTGTACTAGTAGATGGATTTAGTAAATACAGATATAAAGCTTCCGATATTAAAATAGCCAACCGTGAATATACACAAATAATGGAAGACAAAAACAAAAACAAAAACAAAAGTGAAAAGTCAACCTAAAATGTAAAGAATATCTAAGCTTCTAAGTATAGTCCATATATCCTGCCTAAACCTCTTTTAACCCTTAATCATTTGTCTCTATAAACTTCTCTCCTAGATTTTGCTAAAATATCTTCGTTATATACACAACCCTTAAAACCAACAACTTTTATATAATGGATACATTTAAAAACAAAAATAATATTTAATTTTTTACTAAAATTTTTTCAAATTATGTACTATTTTGCTTGTATTTTGAAACTTGAGAGTTACTTTTTACTGTTTCCGGAGCAGTATAAAATGGGAAAGGTTTTGGTGACGCGGAGGAAGACGTTTTACACCTAGCCAATCAGGAGTGACACGTAAGAGGGACACGTGTTTGATGTGGACAGCTTTTTTTTCTTTTCACAGGAGGCCACGTGTCGTCTCTTGATTCACCGCTTGTAAAACATCCCCTCCCTCCTCCGCGACACCGAATCCCTTTTGGTATAAAAAAACTAGGCAATAGCAACAACTAGTCAACAACTACTGGTCTCTCTCTGTAGCGCCCCGACCCGGACAGCGGAATCCGAACCGGTACACCCGTCGTAGCTTACTGAGAAGACTACAAGACGTCTCATCTCTCGTTTACACATCATCAATGACGTAAGAGAAATAAGTGCGGAAACATGTATCTAATAAATCTCCACCATCAACTCAATACATCAAGTGATAACAACATCTCTAAGGGTAACCACAGTAATCACGAATTAATCCTCAAGAGTAGGAAAGAACTGAAGTCAATAATAACTGTCTCATCTAGCCCCCAACTTGTCTCTATGTATCCCATTCAGCCCACTCGCCGTCATCCTCAATAAAGATCATATCGTACTCGGGTTCTCCTGTAACACAAAGGCAGTACCCTTAGCGAAAAACGCTAGCAAGTAACCCGCTTATAAGACATACGGGATCAACACATGGCAAGACATGAGTAATATATAATTCAAGGGAATTGTGGGGCACATGTCTTGTAAACTTTCAAATATATAACCCAATAACGCAGCAGAGCAAGTACAGCAGTTTGCGCATAAATAACAACGCATTGCAAATCAAATAACGCACATATTCATACCACATTGACTCTCGTGATGCATGTCAAAATATGCACTACACTACACATTCACATATGCATGTACGCTTTATCTTTTAAAACAGTGCAATGCATGTCACAATGTCCGGTCACTTCACATAACTTTATACCCTGTAACGCGCCCCGGCTTATATTTCCATCCCGGTTTACGTTACAGCCAACTTTATACCCTGTAATGCACCTCGGCTTATATTTCCATCCCGAGTAGCATTACAGACAACTTTATACCCTGTAACGCGCCCCGGCTTATATTTCCATCCCGGTTTACGTTACAGTCTTTTGTGCCCTACAATGTGCCCCGGCTTAAATTTCCATCCCGGTTTACATTGCAGGTCACCTTCGCAAATCTGTGCCGAAGCACCTTTCTTTTCAAATCAATATGCAAATGCACGTGCCATGATGCAAGACTCCTCATCTCATTCTCATTCCACATTCACGTATGCAGTACATAATCACATGCGCAAGTACAAGCAACACACACAAGAGTTCACTCACTAACTTACACGTCACCACTTAGGCTTCGACTATCGCGTCAACTCTTAGTCATGATACTAAGATCCAGAACCTAAGACAAATATCCCTAACCATTCCTCGTTGGACTCTCAAACACCTCGTACCTCATGCATACTTCTCGTTCGCATATACAATTTACATTCACATGGGCAAGTACAAGTAGCACTCAAGGGTACACTAGCTTATTCATCAATCACTTAGCCTCAACTTGCTCGTCCACCCTGAACCTTGATTCTAGAGTTCACAACCTACGGGAGTATCCCTATCTTTTCCTCGTTGCACTCTAAGACACCTTGTACGTTCATTTCCTAACCCTCCTAAGTCATTCACATTGAAACTCGGTTCAAGAACCCATTGAAATCACCCATATTGATTCACCATCCTAGGTCGTATTCCCAAGACTTATACTACCTTTAATCAGGTCTTAAGAAGCCTCTAAGGTCACCCAAAGATTCCCCGAGCTTCCCTCTTTCTTTCCCTATTTTTCCACAAAACTGGTGGACATCATCCCCTCACATCGATCGATCGATGTGACATCATACCCTCACATCGATCGATCGATGTCCATCAGAGGACATCGATCTCTCAGCCTTTCCTACATCGATCGATCGAAGTGACTTCATTCCCTCACATCGATCGATCTATGTCCATCAGAGGACATCATACCCTCACATCGATCGATCGATGTACTTCATCCCCTCACATCGATCGATCTATGTCCATCAGAGGACATCATACCCTCACATCGATCGATCGATGTACTTCATCCCCTTACATCGATCGATCTATGTCCCCGATTCCAGCACAGAAACTTTGCGATTTCTGCAGAAACTGCAGGATCATAACTCCAATTGATCCCAAACTTCATCCCAATCAATCCAAGCCTAATCCCTGCTATAATCTCATGCTTAAACTACGAATCAAACACCGCACACGTATCAATTACCGATTCAAGCCTAACACTCAAACCATCCACCCAAAACAACCCAAAAATCCTATCTTTCTCTCCATTCTTCTCTCAATCTAAAATAGCGGCAAAGAGAGGGTTCAAGGGGTTGGGATTTGCAGGATTTCACATAATCAACAACAACAACGAATGCTTTTTCATATACATTGGCCAAATCTCGAAACGAAAGCACATAGATCATATACAAATAATCACAAAGCGAAACTACTGCATGGTGATCCAACTTGATATCAAAATAGGCCGTTTATCTTTCACAAATCGTAAGAACTTATAAACAGATTACTTGCCTTTGATTACTCGAGAACGGATTGAAGAACGGTTGAGAATCGGATTGGTTCCTGAAGACTATCTTCTTCCTCTATAGAAACGGCTAGGGCAGGGAGGACAGGAGCGTCGATGCTTTTTCTGAGGAATGGGGAAAACTGACGTTCAGTCAGTTTTTATATGGGAAGGGGAAAGTTTGGTGTTTCTAAATTATATCCTTTATCTAATTTACCTTAAAGGATAAACCTTAATTATTTAATTCTAAATTAAATATAAATAAATTCTAATATTAAATCCCTTGATTAATTTCTAATTAATCCTCGTATTAATGCCTAATTTATTTTCGTTGACCGTCATTAATTTCCGTGAAATCCTTCTTTATCTTTTAACTACCCTATGGAGGGTGCGGGGCATAACATTCCACCCCCCTTACAAAAAGTTTCGTCCTCGAAACTTGTGCGTTACGAAACCAATGACTTAGTATAGTTTTACTTGATCCATCCACCTAGACCATGGTCGTACAACATATCCAGTAAGTATTCCGATACGTTAACTATCTCACTTCCTCGAATATGACTAAGTCCTCAGTATCATTCTTTGTATGCCAGCAATGTAATTTCTAAGTCTATTATTCTCCGCTTATGTTTAAGATCATAACTTATCTTCTTAAAACTGTAAGATCAAACTTAGGGACATTGTTATCATACCGAAAGTTCCATACCCAGCCATCCGTAGGTATCGTACTTATATCGGCAGTCATCAACAACCCCCTAAAAACCAATTCTTAGGTGTACTATAATCTTTAACTTAATCTCTGTAATTTCAATCTATAAACCTTCATTTATGTTACTTGATGTGTATCATTCCATTTATATATACGTAATCTCAATATCTGATCCTTAAACTTATCATATATGATTCATCTCCTAGTTATATGATCATCCAACATATCCATCGAGTCTTTCCTTACGCTAGTCATCACTCTCCTTTATCACCGAATCAATTTATCGAAGTCAATTCTTATACCTACAAACTAGTTCTATGATTATGCTCTTATATTTTCGGGGATATCATCATCAACTTAGTACATGAAGTATGTGCATGGACATTTTTTTTTTCCTCTTCAATTAAAAGCAGTTTATGTACTATAATTTGAAACTATAGCTATAACTATTTAAAATAGTATACCTTCCTTTTTTTTTTTGTTGTAAACACAAAATCCAAAGTATCATATATTTGTTTTCGTAACGCAGTGTCTAAAATGAGCATTTATAAAACAACCAGCTAATTTTTCTTTTTGCAACAATAAGTACATATATTTGAAACTATTTGTGTTTCCCAAGATTACATAATTTCACGGTAAGCAGATAAATATATAAAAAATTCAATTGAAAAATGTTTGCCAAGACGATAATTGTAAAATAGAATTATTCTAGCAAAATAAAGATAGCTAGACCAAACTTTGAGAAATAAGAGATAGGTAAATATATCATTGACCGAGAACATCAATATTTTGAAATATATCAGCTTTGTTAGGGGTAATCGAAATTCCATTAGGTGGCTATACAAATTTAAAAAGCAATATAGCATTGTAAGGTCATACATTGTATACAAAAGTTTGACAGTAGTTGAAATACTTAGAAACATAATCTTTGAAATACATTTGAAATATATAATATAGCTTGGTGTACGTGCTTATAAGATAATGTTTAACTGCTTGAAAATAGTCTCATACTTCGTATAATTATTTCTAAGTCACCTCTTAATGTCAAATGAGAACATATCCGCTTATTTACCGTTTCTTATAAGTTTTCAACTTAAGTTGTCTAATCCGAGTATGGCGCACTAGATATTGATTGGCTTAGGGTATTCTAATCTACCATGTTTCCGCGCGCCACACTGATCCATCGTGCTTCTGCACCTCACTATTTCAACCGCTAATGCTGATTTTGATAATCTAAATTCGACCTCTTATAACTATAAACCCATTTTTCGGTATCCTTTGCTAGAATTTGTTGATTGTAACGTTAATAAATCATTTTCTTAGTAATTCATTTCACCACAGATCATTTCTTAGGAACTACGATCCCAGCTTAGACCTAGTCGCCTTCTGACAGTAGTGTCAAATGTAGAGGCATGAACCTGCTTCATTTATCATAATGGTGCAGGGTCAGATCTAAGGAACTATACAAATGGTTATAATCATCACTTAGATAAGGCAAATAATTTAGAGTCATATAGAGTGCCCTAAGTATACGTGGCAAGTCCCTTATCCGACCATCACTTAGGTCTAACGTCATGACTTATTTCTAGAATCGATACCCGGTATCATCATTCCTTACGTCTAAAATAATAACTTATTTCTAAGTTCAATGCTTAGAATTCGCAGCTTATGACTTAGATCAGTACTTATGTTCGAATCATCACAGAATGTTTATATTACCCCTCAACTTCTAGAGCCGATATTTAGTATCGTCATTCCTTAAATCTAAAGTCGTGACTTACGAGCAATGTCATCACTATGTCTCAAAGGTCAAATCTTATTTCTATTACCATGCTTATATAATCGTTGCTTACGACTAAAAACCGGTACTTATGTCTAAGATCACTCCTTAGTTACTCATCATACTTAGTATATTATCAGCGTTTATGACTACTAATACTTAAGTCGAAGATCAACTCTTAATCAAGATCGCCGCTTACGCCTATAGTCGTGACTTTACGGTAGAATCATCCCTTAACCTCTAAGGACACATTTTATGTCTAATAACATTCCCCACATATAATCATTACTTGCGGCTAACAGTCGATATTTATTTCTAAGATCGTGACTTAAGGGCAAAATCATAACTTAATAGCTAAGATTATAGCCTGAATCTGTGCTTCCGCCATGGATCTAGAGCCATGCTCTGAATATCGCACCATCGGCATGTAATATCTCTTGAACTCATTCTAAAATTAGATCCCAGAGATCAGCGGTGTCAGTTGTTTTGCACCACCACTCTGCCCCCGTTTTAGAAGAGTCTCAAGTCCAAGTGCGATGGTGGCGGAGGAGGTTGCTGCTACTGCGGAGCAACTCCTTGTGCTATCACGGTGATAGCATCAATCAACGCCTGTGGAACAAGGACTGGTGGTGGTGGTGGAGGGTTCTCATTCCTATTTTCACCGTTCCCTTGGTTGTCTCTTCTGGGAGGCATTTACTGCAAAATCAACGCTTATTAGCATTCAGTAATTCCATAGGTAAATACTGAAGGCCATATGCGTGGTGCAAGACGAAATTCATAAACTAAATTAAATAACATTTATTGGTCGCATTTCATCGCGCTCGTACACACACCCATCCCAGATCAAGCTTAAATCTGAAATTGTATACTTAAATCTAAAGATCAACTTAAAGTGAAGATCATAGCTTAGAACTCTACATGTCATAACCTAGGTTTCCGAGGTAGATCTGAAGCCTAGGCTCTGATACCACCTGTAGCGCCCCGACCCGGACAGCGGAATCCGAACCGGTACACCCGTCGTAGCTTACTGAGAAGACTACAAGACGTCTCATCTCTCGTTTACACATCATCAATGACGTAAGAGAAATAAGTGCGGAAACATGTATCTAATAAATCTCCACCATCAACTCAATACATCAAGTGATAACAACATCTCTAAGGGTAACCACAGTAATCACGAATTAATCCTCAAGAGTAGGAAAGAACTGAAGTCAATAATAACTGTCTCATCTAGCCCCCAACTTGTCTCTATGTATCCCATTCAGCCCACTCGCCGTCATCCTCAATAAAGATCATATCGTACTCGGGTTCTCCTGTAACACAAAGGCAGTACCCTTAGCGAAAAACGCTAGCAAGTAACCCGCTTATAAGACATACGGGATCAACACATGGCAAGACATGAGTAATATATAATTCAAGGGAATTGTGGGGCACATGTCTTGTAAACTTTCAAATATATAACCCAATAACGCAGCAGAGCAAGTACAGCAGTTTGCGCATAAATAACAACGCATTGCAAATCAAATAACGCACATATTCATACCACATTGACTCTCGTGATGCATGTCAAAATATGCACTACACTACACATTCACATATGCATGTACGCTTTATCTTTTAAAACAGTGCAATGCATGTCACAATGTCCGGTCACTTCACATAACTTTATACCCTGTAACGCGCCCCGGCTTATATTTCCATCCCGGTTTACGTTACAGCCAACTTTATACCCTGTAATGCACCTCGGCTTATATTTCCATCCCGAGTAGCATTACAGACAACTTTATACCCTGTAACGCGCCCCGGCTTATATTTCCATCCCGGTTTACGTTACAGTCTTTTGTGCCCTACAATGTGCCCCGGCTTAAATTTCCATCCCGGTTTACATTGCAGGTCACCTTCGCAAATCTGTGCCGAAGCACCTTTCTTTTCAAATCAATATGCAAATGCACGTGCCATGATGCAAGACTCCTCATCTCATTCTCATTCCACATTCACGTATGCAGTACATAATCACATGCGCAAGTACAAGCAACACACACAAGAGTTCACTCACTAACTTACACGTCACCACTTAGGCTTCGACTATCGCGTCAACTCTTAGTCATGATACTAAGATCCAGAACCTAAGACAAATATCCCTAACCATTCCTCGTTGGACTCTCAAACACCTCGTACCTCATGCATACTTCTCGTTCGCATATACAATTTACATTCACATGGGCAAGTACAAGTAGCACTCAAGGGTACACTAGCTTATTCATCAATCACTTAGCCTCAACTTGCTCGTCCACCCTGAACCTTGATTCTAGAGTTCACAACCTACGGGAGTATCCCTATCTTTTCCTCGTTGCACTCTAAGACACCTTGTACGTTCATTTCCTAACCCTCCTAAGTCATTCACATTGAAACTCGGTTCAAGAACCCATTGAAATCACCCATATTGATTCACCATCCTAGGTCGTATTCCCAAGACTTATACTACCTTTAATCAGGTCTTAAGAAGCCTCTAAGGTCACCCAAAGATTCCCCGAGCTTCCCTCTTTCTTTCCCTATTTTTCCACAAAACTGGTGGACATCATCCCCTCACATCGATCGATCGATGTGACATCATACCCTCACATCGATCGATCGATGTCCATCAGAGGACATCGATCTCTCAGCCTTTCCTACATCGATCGATCGAAGTGACTTCATTCCCTCACATCGATCGATCTATGTCCATCAGAGGACATCATACCCTCACATCGATCGATCGATGTACTTCATCCCCTCACATCGATCGATCTATGTCCATCAGAGGACATCATACCCTCACATCGATCGATCGATGTACTTCATCCCCTTACATCGATCGATCTATGTCCCCGATTCCAGCACAGAAACTTTGCGATTTCTGCAGAAACTGCAGGATCATAACTCCAATTGATCCCAAACTTCATCCCAATCAATCCAAGCCTAATCCCTGCTATAATCTCATGCTTAAACTACGAATCAAACACCGCACACGTATCAATTACCGATTCAAGCCTAACACTCAAACCATCCACCCAAAACAACCCAAAAATCCTATCTTTCTCTCCATTCTTCTCTCAATCTAAAATAGCGGCAAAGAGAGGGTTCAAGGGGTTGGGATTTGCAGGATTTCACATAATCAACAACAACAACGAATGCTTTTTCATATACATTGGCCAAATCTCGAAACGAAAGCACATAGATCATATACAAATAATCACAAAGCGAAACTACTGCATGGTGATCCAACTTGATATCAAAATAGGCCGTTTATCTTTCACAAATCGTAAGAACTTATAAACAGATTACTTGCCTTTGATTACTCGAGAACGGATTGAAGAACGGTTGAGAATCGGATTGGTTCCTGAAGACTATCTTCTTCCTCTATAGAAACGGCTAGGGCAGGGAGGACAGGAGCGTCGATGCTTTTTCTGAGGAATGGGGAAAACTGACGTTCAGTCAGTTTTTATATGGGAAGGGGAAAGTTTGGTGTTTCTAAATTATATCCTTTATCTAATTTACCTTAAAGGATAAACCTTAATTATTTAATTCTAAATTAAATATAAATAAATTCTAATATTAAATCCCTTGATTAATTTCTAATTAATCCTCGTATTAATGCCTAATTTATTTTCGTTGACCGTCATTAATTTCCGTGAAATCCTTCTTTATCTTTTAACTACCCTATGGAGGGTGCGGGGCATAACACTCTCTTTCTCTAAAAGTTGACAGTATTTAAATTGAGGAGGTTAGCAAAAACATTTGCACAACGGTTGTTGGCTCACGTTTTCCACACCGTGCTCATGCACCAAACGCACCGCTTGTTGAGATTCTGTTACAATGGAAATACTGTTAGCTAGCAACTCGAAACGGTGAGGTTCCGGAAGAATGGAATTAGTGAGAGATAGCAAATCGGTTTCGAAGAAGCAAGTGAGCGATACAGATGTTTGGAATCCAACTGATTTCATGAATGGAGAAGAAAAGAGTTCGCCACTGGAGATCAGGTTCAATGACCAGGCCAAATATTGGACGGACGCTCTTCCTATCGGTAATGGCCGTATCGGTGCTATGGTGTGGGGCGGTGTTCCTTCCGAACTGATCAACCTCAATGGTATAACTTACGATGCTTTTCTCTTCATTCTTCTTGCGTATGATGTGAATGTGTAATTGAAACTTAAAGAGACTAAGTGAATATTTGAATTATGTGAAGCTGTTGTTGAAAGAGACTGAGCGGATATCTGCACGTGGTTTTTCTTTCTTTATCAGTCAACATCATTAACGATATAATTTTCAAGTTATAAATTTACGATGAATTGCAGTGAACAAGCCATATATGTTATTTTCGATGTAATTCGCCAGAAAGGGAAGTGTTTTTTGGGTCTTCCCTCTTATTTGGCCCAATATATCCTTTTGACTAAATGGAATAATAGCTAAACTTTTACCATTCACTTGTTGTTTAGTTACAATACGCTTCTACTATCATTTTATTATCCTAGTTTATAACATAAAATAGTTGACGCTTATAGATGCTTATTTAATTTGTTTGTAGTACTAACAGTTAAGCGTTGAATGCTGATTAATTTGTTTATACCGCTAAAGTGCTAATAATTATGGTTATAACAAGTTATCAAGTTTCCTTAGGCGAGAAAAGGAACACTTTGTTAATAATGATATTGCTCTATGATTTAAGACTAACAGTAAGGTATAAGATGATGAATTGCAATTTGAGCGCATGTTGTAAAATGGGGGAGTGCTTTAAGTAGCGGGACGACAGTGTTTTATATAGAAACATGTTCATGAACTTGCTATTAATAACCAGATATTTGAACAACTCTGGAATAAGGTTTTTGGAATGTTTGTCCAAGCTATATATTCCAGTAAGAAGTGTGTACTCTTGTTCTTCTTGCTTGTCTGTAATAAAGCAGTTGATATTTGATGGAATGCTGAATCCCACTTCAAAGTTTGTTTGTTTATCATGGATTTGCAGAGGACACCCTCTGGACAGGGGCTCCTGGGGTTTACACGGACCCTAAGGCTCCTAAATATTTAGCAAAAGTCAGGAAACTTGTTGATGATGGGCAATTTTCTGAAGCTACGCAGGCAGCTTATAAGTTATCTGGAGACCGTAGTCAGGTATGCTGCCTTTACTTATGTGGAACTCTGAAAATTGGGTTAGCGCTGGTTTATATATATATATATATATATATATATATATATATATATATATATATATATATATATATATATATATATATATATATCATTTTCTCAGTTCTGCTTGTTGATTAATGAAGCACGCCAAGCCATTGTTGAATTAACTTTTGCATAACATAGTAACTTTATTTGTAAAATATGGTGTCAAATTAAAGTTAGACGATTAAATAAGCACCCTGTTAGATATTTTACAATATTCACATTGATAATATATTGTACCATACTGTCAAATGATTTACATCAGATAAAGTCAAACACGATTTAGATCAAAAAAATGTAATCACAAAATCATGAATATAATTACCAAAGTGAGTCCAAGAATTGTGTGTATCAATAACCTGCTTACCGAGGAGTAGGTAAAGTTGAGTGTGTCAACAGCTAAGCCTTCAACCTTATCTTAGAGAGAACATTGTGAACTTTTTGGCTAAATTGCTCCAACAGCTTTACATATGCATTTGATTTGGAAAATATCAGACTTTTCAATTGTATATGATTCTTACAGGTTATAAACACAGTCAGTCTCGTGGAGTCTGCCTGCCAGCTGTGATACACATTATATCTTTCTTATGTGTCTGCTTGGCATCCTTTGCACTGTTTTCTTTAGGACATAATCTACCATCAAATTGCATGTTTATATGTCTTCGTTTTCATTATGGTGAAGACCTATCAGCTGCTTGGTGACATCAAGATAGACTTTGATGACTCTCATGCTGCCTATAGCAAGGAAACATATCAGAGAGTTCTGGATTTGGACACTGCAACAGTAAAAGTCAAATACTCCGTGGATCAAGTTGAATATACTAGGGAATATTTTGCCTCCAATCCTGAGCAGGTTATTGCATCAAAGATCTCCGGAAGTAAAAAAGGTAGTCTGAACTTCACACTTACTCTAGGCAGCAAACTAAAGCATCAGTTAGATGTGGCTGGCAAAAATCAGATAGTCATGCGGGGTAGCTGTCCTGACAATGATGTTGAGGGGACTCGGTTCTCTTCTATTCTTGATTTGCAAATTGGTGGTGAATCTGCTGCATGTAATACTTTAGATGGCGGGAGACTTCATGTTGAGGGTTGTGATTGGGCAATAATGTATTTAGTGGCTTCGTCTTCGTTTGATGGTCCATTCACGAAACCTTCAGATTCTTCAAAAGACCCCAGTACAGAAAGTTTGAAATGCTTGAGATCTTTGAAAACATATACATATTCTGAGATTTACCAACGCCATATACATGACCACCAAAATCTTTTCCATCGTGTTTCACTGCAACTCTTGAGAGACTCGGGCACAGATGTTAATCTGAAAGTATCTCAAAAAGAACAAGTTTCAACTGCAGATAGAATCAAATCCTTCAGTGTTGACGAAGATCCTAAATTGGTGGAACTTCTATTTCAGTATGGCAGATATCTGTTAATTGCTTGTTCACGCCCAGGAACTCAGCCTGCAAACCTGCAGGGAATATGGAATCACGAACTTAAACCAATGTGGGAGTATGTTCTGCACCTTTTTTTTTTTTTTTTTTTTTGTGGTCAGTTCACACGTTAGTGTTGTGTATGCTGTGTGCCTATAATTGTGTGATCACATTTGTGGTAGAATTTGGTGTACGTATGTTCATTAGTTTGACCCATTTTTCTGCATATCCAGTTCTGGTTATACCTTGAATATCAATCTCGAAATGAACTATTGGCCCGCCCTGACTTGTAACCTTCATGAGTGTCATGAGCCGCTATTTGATTTCATATCAAACCTATCAGTGAACGGAAGCAAAACTGCAAAGGCAAGTTCTCTCCATCTTTTTATGATCCTTGCAAACTTAGGCTCACTTTTTCCATATTATTCCAGAACAATGTAAATGGCAGAATTTGATGGATGAGCTTCATTATTAAATGAACTTCTGATCAGATTTTGGACAAAAATTGTCACACTGATGCTAATTGCACACGATGAATACTGGTACAATACGATGTTTAGTGACTGATGTGTAACTAACTGGGGGCTTGTTTTTAGGAAGCTATATTGTATATATTGTTTCCCCTGCTGCTTCTTGTTTTTGGATTTACTATGTGTTATGATATTTGCTCGTGCAAAATTTCATTTCAATGGCGTGTAAGCTAATCATCAGTATTGCATTTGAGGTGCAAAACTGTTACAAAATAAAATCATCATTTATTTAGTTATGGAGTGGTGCAGGTGAACTACAAGATGAATGGTTGGGTATCCCATCACAATTCAGATATATGGGCGAAGACATCCCCTTTTCGAAGTGATCCAAAGTCCTCTTTGTGGCCAATGGGTGGAGCATGGCTTTGCACCCATTTGTGGGAGCATTACAGATACACAAAGGACAAGGTAAGACGCTTCTGTTGAAAATAAATATTAACACTGAAAACCTTTTCCTAACAGACATTAGAAGAGCAATATTACCTTAGTGAGCATTCTTTTCACGCTCTACCCTTTTGGGCCTTTTCTCGTTGGCCTTTCTTGAAATTAGTGACTGTATGTCACAGGGACTTGCGAATATTACAACCATCATTTTACCTCGTATGTATGTTCCTTTTGTTTCCACTTCCGCAGCATTTTCTGGAAAACAAAGGCTATCCTTTAATAGAAGGCTGCTGTTCTTTTCTGTTGGACTGGCTAATTGAAGGCGATGGAGCTTTTCTAAAGACAAATCCATCAACATCTCCGGAACATGATTTTATTGCGCCTGATGGTAAGATATCCAGTGTAAGCCATTCAACCACCATGGACATGGCAATAATTAGAGAAGTTTTCTCTGCCACTCTTCTGGCCGCCGAGGTAAATCTTTTCTTTTCATTTGGTTTAATCAACCAGGCATATGTCTTAACACACTCATGTTGTATGAATCGAATGTGAGTGCATTTAAAGTAGGTGCTGGGCAAAACCGAAGATGGCCTTGTTGAAAGAGTTCGTGAAGCTCTACCCCGTCTTCCTCCTCCCGCAATTGCTAGTGATGGAAGCCTTATGGAATGGGTTTGTCATATTCTGCTCATATCTATTATATAAGTTAATTTAAGTTATATGAGTCTTAGTTTTGATTTGTGAATTATTATTTGATGTGCACCTTACAGATGTTAGAGAAAAAAAACACATAAAAGTGCTTTAGAAAAGTGCTCTAAATTTATATAAAAGCATATAAGAAGTTTGATTGGAGAAATAAATGAAACTCGGAATGAACTAGAGAAGACCATCATCTTCTAAATCAGAGTTTGATGTCTAGACCATCTCCTGATTTAGAGTCCGGGTTAGACCATCCTGTGATTTAATTTCGGTTCTCACAGTTTGGTGTGACACCAAAGAGTTCCAGGTGTGAACATCGAACATTCGGTGTCAGAGTCAGGTCTCAAGTTTCAAGTTGTAATGTTTAAATCATTTTGAATTTAGAGTTCAGTCTGAAGATCGAACGTTCAATGTGATATGTTTTTAATGAAATGATGCAATATTTGCAACTTAGAACACCTCGTTTCAATCATGAACGGTCGTAAACTAAATTTGGAAGCTAAATTTTGCAAAGAAGTGTTAAATTAACTTCCCTTTTGTAAAAATTGAAGTATATAAATACAAAATCCTAAGATTTGTAGAGACACCTTTTGTGAAAAACTACAAAATTTTCTTCTTCTTTCTCTGGTATTAGATACTTCAAGATACAAGTTCATACTTCTAAAAATAAAAGAGAGTCGTTCTTGTATCGTGAGAAATATTTGTCGTGTAGTCTACGCTGCACTTTATAGGGACAAAATTGTTTTAAGTGCAGTAACTTCATTACGCCTTGGCATTGATTTGTTTTCAACGTTTTAATCTTCTATTTTTTTTTTGTTGGTTTCTTAAGTGGTTTTATCATATTTCAAAGTCTTAACTTCCAACAACAGGCTCAGGAATTTGAGGATGCAGAGGTGAATCATCGTCATATATCACACTTATTTGGCTTGTATCCAGGACACACGATTACCCTCCAGAGGAATCCTGATCTCTGCAAAGCTATAGAAAATACTCTATACAAGAGAGGTATGTTTGTAGAAGTTGTTTGATTATAGTATTTTAAAGTGAAGTTGATTTATCTTCGGAGTCGATATTTTAATTACTTTGTGCCTAAAATCCATATCTTTCTTGTACATGATTTTTGAGTTTGTTCACCTAGTCACAAGGCAACATCTTGTGGTTGGAGCCACAAGGTGTTGCTTGTGCAACGACGGGTTTTAACTCGGTTACAATTTCTATTCCAAGTACTATCTCATTATCTCTCTCAACTTGTGAATCAAGCCATGTGCACAAACCAGAGAATTACATAGTATGTGGGCAGGAGACCCGTAGCTGCTTTCAGATAAGTTCTTGTGCTTGTCAATGGTGTAGGGGAGTTCGGGCCAGGATGGTCAACTGTTTGGAAAACTGCTGTTTGGGCACGCCTTCATGATGGTGAAAATGCATACCGGATGGTCAGGTATCTATTCTTTTACATAGATCCGGAGAATGAGCGCAAATTCCAAGGAGGACTTTATAGCAATCTCTTTGCTTCACATCCTCCTTTCCAGATTGATGCAAACTTCGGGTATTGTCCATATGTTACTCATTTAGTCGCATCCCTTTTACGTGCTTGACAGAAAGCAGATAGTGGATTTGTTAATGTCTTCATTTCAATCTTCTGACAATTCATTAGATGATTTGATAACTGAATGATTCTTTTTGCACGTCCCAATGTTGTTCTAGGTTCACCGCGGCAGTGGCAGAAATGCTTGTCCAGAGCACGATGGAGGAGTTGTATTTGCTGCCAGCTCTTCCGCGAGATAAATGGCCTGCTGGTTGTGTTGAAGGGTTGAAGGCGCGAGGCGCCATGGATGTGAGCATTTGCTGGAGGGATGGAGAGCTTCATCAAGTTGGTATATGGTCCAGGAACCATAGGCAAATCAGAACATTGCATTATGATGGAGTTACTGTAAAGGTAGAGTTATGTCCTGGCACTGTTTACACCTTTGACAAGCATTTGAAATGTTTGAATTCCTATCCTCTCTTATAGAATAAACCCCCCCCCCCCCCCCAACCAAAAGAAAAGAAAAAATAAAGCATCTTTGTTTTGGTCGTGAAAAGGGATTGCATTATTTATTTGGTGTGTAGGCTTAGGATGTTTCATTGCTATTCTTTGTATAGGATTTTATGTTATGTTCCAGACACTGCGAACGCAAATAAGGTCTGCAAGAAAATGGTTAGCCAACTAGCGAAGTGGTACGAATAATGTTTGAATAATGCAAACAATATTTTGGTTTTCGTGAAAGAAGAATAAAAAAAATCCAATATAAAATTTTGACCCAAAAGAAAAATTCAAACATGTGCTAGCTTCATATAAAAGTGAATGGTTTAAAACAGTTTGAGCCCGCAGATCGGTGATCAAAACGATTTAGTGCAAAAGTTGTCTCAAAACCGTTTTGATAGAACTTTTTTTACACCAACTTTTTGTGGTTACACTAGGCTGTGTCAAGATTCCGACAAAACCAGCCAAACAGTTTTGATAAATAGGACAGAGTGTGTCTAGAGATATGCATCGATTCGATGATCTGATACCATATAAAATCGTAGTTAATGACTCAATTTATTAACGAATGATTACAAATATATATACACATACATGACTTAATCTATGAGACTAATTGTTTATACCAAAGAATATTGTAGAAAATGTTTACAAGATTAATTCCTTATATTGGACGTATAAATTATTTACCATTGTATATCCATGTACGGTTGAGATTTTGAGGCGAATGAGACTGCAGGAATTTGTAAATATTTCTAGGTGTAGCATTAATATACAAAACAATTTGATGTGTTGGTATTATATTTTCTGTAATGTTTGGATATATTGAATAAAGATCTCTTTTTCCGTCAAATAGTAGTTATCCTATACATACACACAATCATATCACGCATAATTTCTTTTTTAAAAATCTAAATTTTATTAAATAGCGTCTTATTTTCCAACTTTTAACTTTAAAATTGACATTTACACGATGAACGTCGAAGGGGCGGGATAGGATCCCCTCACGGCTCCTCCTTCACCGCGTGCGTGACCGCGCGACACGTGGCAAAAAGGGTGGTGAGGCTGAGTGAGGGTAACCCTCATCCAGCCTCACCACCTCTACTGCTGCCACGTGTCTCGTCCTGGACCGCACGGTGAAGAGATCTTCATTGAAAAATCTACCTGTGCTTAAAGACAAGAATTGATATTTTAAGAAGCCTACTGAAAATAGAAAAAGGGACGCGCTAGGGTGTAACATATGATAAAAAGCTTGTTATTAGGAGCAGGTTTTGGCTTGTCCCTTTCCCTTCCTTTGGGTGAGCCTTCGCCTTTTGGATCGTCTTCTACTTTGGTTCATGTTAGGTTTATCTTGTTTACAGATGTAGACGTTTTATCATGTGAAGAAATAGTCTTGAATCTTGTGAAGAAATAGTCTTGAATCTTGAGAATGAGAATGTAGAGATTGATGTCTTTGCTGATATTTAGTAGATCTTGTCGAGTTAAAATAGAACTCCATCGATCTCGTTTTCAATGCGACCCCTGGATGAGAAAGGCTGTTGATCACTGTAATTCTTTCAAAGAAGACAAGTTATACAATGGAATATTACATTCCGTTTCGCTTTAGGGTTAGAATAAGATCACCGGTAGGAGGTTTTTTTTTTTAGTATTTTTTATGTTTGGAAAAAACAGTTTCTTTAGTTTTTTTTTTAAAATAATTCATTCACAAATCGCTTTCAGATTGGAGAAAATTCGCCATTAAACAGAAAAAGAAAAACTCCCGCCATTGCTGGCTTAAGTAGACTTCTAAACCGGCAAATCCGAAATCACTTTTCCTTTTTTGGGGACAAAATCACAAAATTATAGAAAGTCACTTTGGGAGGATTGAACCAACAAGGCACCGATTTTTCCTTTTCCATTTTCCTTTTTTTTTTTGGTTTGCTGCATGTTATTTACATATAGTGAATCGATCATCGAAAGCTAGAACTCCGGCAGTTTATTTCTGATTCTGAACGATGAAATACAAGAGGAGCTTTAAGCGTAAGCTAGCTGTTCCGGCGGTTTTCATTTTGTGCTTATGCTTCTTCCTCGCCGGTCTTTCTGGATCCATTTTCTTCTCCAAGGTCTGTGTCTCTAATTTATTTTTTTCTTTGAAAATGATGTATCTCTGTATACTCGAAGCTATTATCAGCGGCGGAATCGTTGTGCCTGTTTGCAGGATATTAACAGGATCGGATCGAGGCATAGATTGCTGGAGTCAACGGAGGCGGAAGAAAATGGTGGTATGCCGTATGGAGAAACTGGAGACTCCTCTCTCAATTCGATCCCTTTCCAGGTGCTTAATCCATTATATTCTTCTCAACGAATCATGGAGTTTCTTTTTCTTGTATTTATTTTTGTATTTAATTTTTTGTACGTTGTGTTTTTTGAGTGTGGATTTATTCTATGATATCAAGCCCCAAGAGGATGCTTAATTGCTTATTATTTCTACCTTGGGATTATTGGTGAGTTCCTTTGATGTCGAAGCTTGCAAATCCATCATAGGGTAAAAAATGCCAAAAGAAATAGCATGATAAGAAGTGAAGAATTAACTGTTGATTCATTACAGCTGGTGGGTGCATGATTCAATAATTTGAACAACCTTGAGCTATCAAAATTTATATTTTAGGTTCCTTCTGGTGTTCTTGAAAGAGAAATGTTAAACTAGGGTAGTATGTATAGTCAATCTTTCATATTTCATAACTTTAAAAGCTTGCAGCTCCTTCAATATGACGAGTTTATAAATATTTTGAAGCTATTCTACACAGAGATGTACAAGACATTTTGATGACTAGCGAATCTTTGGATTTTAATTCGGAAAGTGAAGTTTAGGTTGCTTTGCCAGTTAGGTCCTGATCTAGATTTTAGGAGCACTATTTCTTGAGCGAGAGAGCTTGAAAGGATTTTTAACTGGAAATAATGAAACAAAGTAATTTCCAACTCTATGGTTTCCGCTTTCTGTTTGGAAAAGGCAATTCAAATCATGATATTGATTCAGGTTCAGGAATTGTAAGTTGAGTTGTATATCATCAGCTCGCTTAGCTGCTAAATTTTCCAGGGAAGATCTTTGGAAGCTTGAAGATTGAAAGTACGACTTAAAGCATTGTTTATTCATGTGTAGATCTTGAGCTGGAGGCCAAGATCTCTATATTTCCCCAATTTTGCAACTGGTGAACAATGCCAAAGGGTAATTGAAATGGCAAGGTCAAATCTTAAACCATCAACTCTTGCTTTGAGGGAAGGGGAAACTGCAGAAAGCACGAAGGGGATTAGAACAAGGTGTCCTTTACAACGTAGCCTTACCCTATTTTCTTCATGCTGTATTTCCTTCTCTACTACAAAGAATGTCGCTGAGCTATCTTTAAGCTTATCTGAACCTTCCTTAGATCAGAATCTTGCCTATCAAACCTGATTCCTGTATTTTATCTGTTGCATGAGTGGTTATTTAAGCATAGAACATTATCTCTTTGCAACTGTGTAGCCAAATGCATGGTTCATCCAGTTCGGGTTAGCCAAAAACCTCCACCTTATGCTGTCTTTCACATAATTTGAATCCAATGTCTTATAATTTTTCACTATATGTTCCCGTGTTTATCAAACTGCTAGATGTTCCTTAGTCTTCTTCAACTTCCATTTTTCAAGTTCATTAGAGCTGTGGAGGTCTTTTTGTAAGGAATTATCAGAGATATGTAGTTCATTGTACAGTTGACTGGAGTAACTGATTCAGGATGGCCAAAAGATAAAATGATTTTGAAATGTTGATCTCCTTAGCCAGCACCTTTTGCAGCTTTGCTTTCCTATGATGTCAACATAACTGGTGCATAGACCTTAAGAAAAATTTAATGCTGCTTATTACAGTTGGAAAGAAGGGCATTGAGTCCTGATATTGAATTTGGCAGTCATATAGAATTGCTTTTTCCCTAGTTCAAAGACTGCATAAAGTGTCAAATATAAACACCCCGAATCTTTTCTCCCTTTCTCCATCTTGCTATTTCTGATTTGACATACACTTGCAATCAAATTTAATGTTTTGGTGCTTCTCTGGCCACAAAAACTTAGTTGTTCGAGAGCTAAATTATATGGTTTTCCTGTCAATGAGAAGGACCAGTTTTTGCTTTCCAGATTGAAATGCGTAATGATTATCACAATTCAAACTGAAGTAAACTTTGTATTACACTAAGCTGATTAATGATGCAAAACTTCTTTCATAAATGTTCCTAGTACGGGGATATTGCAAAAAAAAAAAAAAAAAAAAAT
>AP025048.1:38054617-38144684 GCA_036186865.1 Eustoma russellianum | reverse complement strand
AAAATCTTCACAAGGTTCAACCGTCATCTAGTTTCGAGAAGCATGTTTCTGCTTTTGTTTCTTTCCCCTATTTGTGCGTGTCCGAGACTTCTGTTTTTCCTTTTGAATCTCTGGTGAAAGTATTTTTATTTTCTGAAAATTTTGCACCTGTGACCACGTTCTGAAAGGAGCTTCGAAGCCATTATTCATTGCTTTGCTGTACAAGTAGCAGTGGTAAAAGGAATTCCAGCATCATTGGTCGTCTTTTCTGTTCTGCACCTGTTCTACTGATGTATCAGTGTTGACGACTTCAAATCCATCATTTTGATGTTTGGTGAAGCTGGTTGGCTGTTTCTTATAATACTTCCTGATATGCTCTTAAATGTCGTTAACAGTTCCGGCACATTTGTTAGTGCATCAGATGACAGAACTGGCATACTGGACGACATAGAGAGGAAAATAGCCATGGTTACAAGGATTCCTGAAAACCATGGGGAGGTAAATTTCACCAAAATTTATTGCATTGGTATGGTGCAAACTAATGGCATTTTTATAAAATGGCACTTGAGTCCTTTTATGAGTTTTATGAAGGGAAAGCACTTCTTTATCTCCTCCAAAAACAAGTTTCCATGACTATGCAGGCATTTAACGTTTTACGATATGAGATTGGACAACGATATGTTGCTCACTATGACGCATTCAATCCATCTGAATATGGCCCACAAAAAAGCCAAAGGGTATGTATGTACCTCGTACATGTTGTGCAGGTCATGGTGTTTGCCTTCCATCTTTCATTCAATCAGTTCTTAGCAAAATATTACTCAGAAGGGAAAGAAAGGCGTAAATATCAACTATGAGAATCGGCAACGCCAGTGAAAATTTGAAGTGCATTAAATTGAATCATTGATAGGAGATATAGAGTAGTTTCTTGGTAAAGTTATGTGACAATGCCAATGTTTTTGAACTGCTCTACTCCATATACTTCTTTGCAGATAGCTTCATTCTTGCTATACTTAACTGACGTCGAGGAGGGGGGAGAAACCATGTTTCCTTTTGAGGTATATGACAAAATGCATAGTTGATCCTTCTGCTATGCTTCTGTAGAGTGCAAAGGAATTCCTTTTTTTTAAAAAGAAATTCAATCTATCTACATGAAAATTTATACCCTGATGTAAGAATTGTCATATCTACAGAATGGTTCAAACATGGGAACAGGCTACGATTATGAAGCTTGCATGGGATTGAAAGTGAAACCACGCCAAGGAGATGGTCTGTTGTTCTATTCGTTGTTTCCAAATGGAACTATTGATAAGGTAAGTTTCTGTGTCTGTACATTAGTTGCTATCTACATAAATTTCATATTCAAGTAAACATCAATAACTGGTCTTCTAGTATCAGAATATACCTAATCATGTAATCAATAATATAAATCTTGCAGTTGGGCTTTTTAGAGCCGCAAAAACTTCAATATATTTAGCTTAGTCCTTCATTTAAGATAACCAACTAAACCTCAGCTGAGAAGTCGTATATTCTGTAAATCATAATAACTTACTAAATTGGTTGCGCTTCTTATGTTGTGAAGTAACAGTTGATCGACACGTGACACAGTTTTCATTATGGGTCATGGGGCACAACATCTGTGTGTTTCTAACACATGGGTATGGTTGTGCACATCCGACCTCTTTATACCTCGCCATAGCCGGAAGCCTCTAAAACAAAATGAGTATGGTTGTGCACATCCGACCTTCTTATCTCCCGCCATAGCCGGAAGTCTCTAAGACGAAATGGGATTGTGCACATCCGATCTCCCATAGCCGGAAGCCTTTAAGACAATAGGATAATGTTGTTGCTGTAACTTTGATGATTGTTTAACCCCATGGGAATAAATAGAAAAGGACTACTCTTGTATCGCTCTTTTGTATTATAGACTAACATCAACTTTCATGTCACATCTACTCATCACACCATAACCAACATCTAAAATGCAGACATCTCTTCATGGAAGTTGCCCTGTCATCAAAGGTGAGAAGTGGGTGGCTACAAAATGGATCCGAGATGAAGTACAGGCACATTGAAGTTTGCCTTCCTGCAAACCGTATCACTTTTCTCTCCAGGTGCAGCAAACATGTTCATATTTCATCGTTGATATTTCACATTAGAAACGAAAATATAGAGATGAATCGGAGGAAAAGCTGATCGGATTCTGCTCAACATGGAAGTAAAAAAGATCATACACCCTGACCTTTATTACGATTATTATTGTTATTATTCCTTTTTAAGAGTCATTTTAGCCAATGAGATGACCAATTTGAACTTTTTTTTAAAGAACTTGCACCTTTGGATGATCGGTTTGCATGTGGGCAGATGGAACTAGTCTTTGTTTTTACAGCAAGAAAATGGGTTCATATACTGAATGAGCTCATTTAGAAATGAAGAATTCACATGTATCGTTATCGTAAGAAATATGTAAGTAAAAGGAAGGCATTCGTGCTCTATGATGGTAATCGGTTATGAAGTTAGCCATTCTTCTTTGAAATGGCTCTTATCCCCTCAAATTTGCGCATTTTATAGTAATCCATTTGTGCACTTGGGTATGGTTGTGTATATCCGACTCTTCATGTCTCGCTGTATGCGGGAGCCTCTAAGTCAATGGGGGTAATGTTGTTGTATTTGTGCACTTGGAAATATTTATAGGATGTGAAAGTTGATGTTAGTTATGGTATGAGAGATGTGAACTTCGGTGAGAGTAGACATGAACTAGAGAGCGATTACCATTAAATTTTATGATTGTTTGTTAAGTGATTACTTCGAATTAGAACTATTTCAAACTAGCTAATAACTTGACAGTCTTTATATCTCAAACTTTAAGGGATTGCTGTCCTACCACTGTAATACTCTTATCATACTGATATATCATAATGATCAAGTACAAATTACCAAAGATGATGTCAAGAAACAATCTTCTTTACTTTGTTAGTGAACACCATTGCCGGCGCCCACATTCCTTTATACTTGTATCGGAAGGTTTTTCTGAAAACAATAACGACCTCTGGAAACGTTATTCCTAACAACAAGATACGATCTTGCGGGATGTTGAAGGCGTTGGTTATCTGGGTTACCTCTGGTCCTGGTGAAGATACGACTTCGTTATTTAATAATGAGCCTAAGTCATTAGCTACTCGGTTGGATTTAGGAGTTAAAGGGCCTTTTGTTTCTCCTACCTTTTAGAAAGCTAAGATCGGTTTATTCTTAGGCTACATTAAACGCTTCTTTCCTCGATCTCTTTCACGCCTCAAATGGCAAAGATTGTCTTCCTATTTTGACGTCAAATATTTAGATTCATCCATTTTGTGGGATTGTTAAAAGAAGAGATAAGAAAACTAAGACTAATTCTTTGATTTGCATTCATAATACCTTAAATGTAAGCTACTCTCTCCTACTCATTTTATAAGTTTATATTTCTATTTTGCGATGTCACATAATATAAGTTTAAGTGTTTTAAATGGTAAAAGTAAATACATGATTTTACATATTTGTCTTCATTAAATATACATATTTTAAAACAAATAACTCATTTATGATAAGGACAAATTTAAAAATACAAATAATAATTCATATTTTAACCAAATTTCTAGAAATATATGTCATTTTATCACTAACTTATATTTTGGAACGGAATGAATAATAAGACAACTTTTTTTTTAGTGATAGATCGCATCTGAAGTTGTGGATCCGAATCTTGACAGTTGCAATGTAAGTGTTTGAGTCCTGCCTTTATCTCTTTATATCGAATGAGGTTTGAGCTAAGACATCTTGTGAACATTTGAAAAGCTAGAAATCCGTTGATTAATTTGATTTATATCATTCAAAAAACTTTTTGAGATTGAAAAAATAAAAGTTTAGAAGTTAAGATATAACTTTTTAAGAAATTATTATTTCATATTTTTCTACAGTAAAGTTCAAGTCACCATTGTTGGACCCCACGGTCACGCATTAAGACATGACCATGGCGTGACTTCTGCAATTGTGTCTCCACCTCTGCAGTAACTTCTTCCAACATTGACTTTGACTGATCCTTGAACACACCATCAAGCTCCAAAGCAGCTGCCTTTTTCTCTTTCCTCTCGCTTTCCTAAACATACTTCCACCAAATCACCAGTTTGCCTTCTCGTTTTTACCATTTTACTCCACCAGTTGTTCCAATTCTCTCTCGTTTTGCTTCCGCTCTCTTCAATGGCTTCCCCTTCTTCTCTTTCTCTCTTCTGGTTTCTCCTATCTGCTTTCCTCTCCATTTCCCCCTCCCTCTCCACCAATTCTGAAGGTAATTGATCTTTAGTTGCTACATCAAGAATCCACTTCCCAAGTTTTGTTTTCTCTTTCATCTTTTGTTTTGCACGGCTTGGATTGCCAATTTTTTTTTTAAAATATCTTTACTTCATGATGCAATTGAACTAAAACCCAGTTGTTTTGTCTTTGCTTAGATTTGATCTTCAAGTTTAATAATTTTGTGGGTTCTTTTTTTATAATTAATTTCAGGAAATGCTCTGCATGCTCTGAGAAGCAGACTTTCCGACCCCAAGAATGTGCTTCAGAGCTGGGACCCCACTCTTGTGAATCCTTGCACCTGGTTCCATGTAACATGTGATTCCAACAATCACGTTGTTCGCTTGTAAGTTTCAAATTTTTCTTGGTTTATTTTACCTATTTAATAATGGACATGTCTTAGTGAAAGACATGCTAGATCATGCTATGAATTCTTGGTGTTGTATAGTGCAAGAAATACAATGAATATTCCTTGTTCATGTTTGTTCCGTTTATGTTTTCAATTGTAGGGATTTGGGCAACTCTAACATCTCTGGAAGTTTAGCTCCTGAACTTGGCCAACTCAAACACTTGCAATATTTGTATGCTTCTAACTATGTACCTCGTATTCTTGCCGCTTTTTTGCAATATTTGTGTGGTTAAAAGTATGTACTTGATTTTCTTGCCCCTTGGCATAATAATGGCTTACTTTGTGTTTCGTTATTGTGGTTAGTAAGAAACCTACATATGGGAAGAAGGAAGTTAAATTTGAGATACGTTCCAATTGAAATGATATTGTTGCTTTGTAACACATGGGTCATCAGGAAACAACCTTCGTGTGTTTATAACACATGGTATGTTGTGTACATCCGACCTCCATACCCGGCTATAGACGGGAGCCTCTAAGGCAAGGGGTAATGTTGTTGTTGTTTTGATGGGTTTTTGGCTCCTTATATCACAGATGTTTCTACGGTGGGCTAGTCATGTAGTTAATCTTTGATCAATATGATATACACAAGCAAGTGGAATGCCACATTAGTATGGTGGTTTTGTTTAAAACAGGAGACCCGTTCCATTTTCCATTTGTCTATCTCTTATTAGTCAATAACTACTAGGCGTCCTATTAATTACCCTTGGATAATTGTACGAATTTCATGGAACTGTGATGTGCACAAAAGAAAGAAGGAAAAGGGAAAATGTATGTGTGTTATGATACAGTCCCTTTCCCGTTACGATGGCACAATAGACATTCCCTGGAGTGGACTTTTTCTCCGACATGATCGACAAATCTGCATTTTGATCTCACTGTCCATCTCCGCGTGTCTGACATGGTATTAATTGTACTGATTGTCCTGTAGTTTCAAATATTGAAAGGACCAAAAAGTTTTGGCTTCAATTTTGGTTTCAGTCTCTTACTTCTGTTGGTTTTGGTACTTCTTTATGTATGATCTAAGCTTGTGATTTCTATTCAGCTAGAGTAGTTAAACCTGCTAATGTGCTGCAGGGAACTTTACAAGAATAATATAATAGGTGAAATTCCCAAGGAATTAGGTGAATTGGAAAACCTTATTAGCATGGATCTCTATGACAACAAACTCGAAGGGGAAATTCCCAAGTCGTTTGCTAAATTGAAGTCTTTGAGATTTCTGTAAGTATTACTATTGTCACTGTCTACAGATTTCTAGTCTGAGTTCTGTTTTCATTTGAGCTCGTTACTTCAACTCATACCTTGTGGTACAGGCGGATAAATGACAACAAGCTATCAGGGTCAATTCCAAGGGAACTCACCAAACTTTCTAACTTGAAGATTCTGTAAGTTTGATGCTTAGATATATGATGGTATGGAGAATTTTCGCGCTTTAACTTGTTCAGTTCTGCATGACTGACATTTTGTGCCTCAAAAATTTCAGTGATGTTTCTAGCAACAACCTTTGTGGTACGATCCCTGTGGATGGCCCGTTTGCTAGTTTTCCCATGGAAAGGTATTCTAATCATGTATCTCTTCTAAAACCCACACCCTTTCGTGATTTCTTATGTTTGCATAGGCTGCTTTTGTGATTCTTGTGTTATTGTAGAAGTTTGTTGTTAAGGAAGCTTGAACAATTCTCCTTAACCAAGAGTAAGAATTTTTTCTGTTGGCAAGAAAGCAATCTCAGTTTGATAGGCATGGTACTTGGAGGATCTCTATAATGTGTTATGATTTGTTAAGAATGACTTCTTTTCTTCTTCAGATCTCCAATTTTTATTCACTTTTTTTCATGATAAGTTTCACAGTTTCATTCACCTTTTTGTTGAAATATCTCTCAGAAACACATTGGGACAGTTGATTCATGTAGCCGATGTCATGTAGAGTATAGAAGATTTAAATGAGAATTTTAGGTACTTAGGCTTGATTCACGTGTCACAATGCTGGGCAGTCAATTATGAATATGAACAAAGAATGCAGGTAGCAGAATGAGAATGTTAATATGGATGTGTGGACATGCAAGGAAGGATAAAATAAGAAATGAACATATAAGGAGACAGGTTGGGATGGATTCTATAGATGAGAAGATGAGGGAGTCAAGGTTAAATGGTACAAACATGTGCAAAGGCATCCTACAGATGTATCTGCTAGGCGGTGCAAGACAATGAATGAGGTTCATGCTAAACGTGAGAGAATACGAACAAAGAAGATATGAATAGAGACAATAAGGAAGGAAGGACATGACTTATATGACAACTAAGAGCATAATGTCACTAATAGAACACAATGGAGACAGTTGATTCATGTAGCCGATGTCATGTATAGGGTATAAGATCTAAGCTATAATTATAGGTACTTAGGCCTAAATCACGGTTAAGATGATACATAGTTTTGAAATATGCGTACTCCAAATACGTCAATCCCACATAGTGGAAAAAGGCTTAGGTCAATCCTTTGAAAGTTAAATGCTTTAGTAGAGTTGAAGAATATCAACTCTTCAGTTTAATGTTAGAAATGCTTTACATTCAAAATGTGTTTATTTAAAGCCACAACCGTGAAAAAGGATAAAATAGCAGCAACATACCTTTTTCTATCACCTTGCAGATTAGAATGGTTATAGCTAAGCATTGAATGAGTACTTTAGATCGAACATAAGATTTTCCCAACGACTTTCTTTGTTCCCCTTTACTACTTTGATGTAATTTACGTAGTAACGTTTTAGACCACTCTATTCGGAATACTATTTTGGACACTCTTGACGTGGCTAATAAAAGAAAGAGAGAAAAGTGTAGAGAAAGTGCGTTTTTTTACACATTCTCTTTGTTTTTTATTGGTCCTCTTGAAGAGTGTTTTCAAGTAAGTGTTCCGAATGAGTGTTTTGATACAACACTCTGCTACAAATCTCAGCCAGTCTTCTGGTATACTCAAACTTATATGTTGTAATAGTTATTTATAGTACATGATTAACTACTCATATAGAGTCGCGGTCTCATTGGAAGCGAACTCTATATCCTTTGGGATGGAGGTATTGTGCGTCTGCTTCTCACCCTCCCCAAACCTTAGCGATAGCTTTTGTTGTTGTTGGAATATGCTGAGTATGTGTTGTTGTTGTTGTTGATTAACTACTCACAAAATTCATCTCATCTCATGCTTCAGCTATGAACACAACAAACTCAATGGACCTGAACTTCAAGGGTTGGTGCCCTATGACTTTGGATGCTGAACTGCTCTGCTGATGCTTGATTTCTGCAAAACAAAGTTAGCTTATGAACTATCATGTCATTACAGCAAGTGGGTTTGTGTCATATCAGTGTTTGGATAGTGGGATTGTGTAGAAGTATATATCAGCAGGCATGAGCTCTTAATGTACTATCTCCTATTTTGATGCCATCTGTCACTACAGTTTCTAAGCTCATCCAGCATGCAATTTTCTTTTTGAAAAGTAAAGGTTTTACTGCGGAATCATTTTGTTCATGTGATTGTCTTTTTTTTTTTTTGTAAGTTGTTCAAGTGATTGGCAACTTAGTGAAACTCTTTTATTAAGAGGATTTTATATCGCGGGTAACACTTTGAGTCCAAACAACAACATTACTTCATTGTCGCTTCCGTGTATGTAGGATAGGGGGTTTGAAAACTCTTTTATTCAGAGGATTTTATATCGTGGGTAACAATTTGAGTCCAAAAAACAACATTATCTCATTATCTGTCTATGTCGGATTTGGGGGGGGGGGGGGTCTGAAAACTCTTTTATTCAGAGGATTTTATATCTTGGGTAACACTTTGAGTCCAGACAACAACATTACCACATTGTCTTAGAGGTTTCTATCTATCTGGTGTACGCAACCTTAACTATGTGTTGAAAATACATAGAGGTTGTTTCGGATTGACTCATAATGAAAAACGCTTGAGTCCACAATTCACGAATTTTCTGTGAAGAAGTACAAAAGAGGAGGGGGGGGGGGGTATTTTGTGACAGTAATTAACAAAATAAAAGGGGAGGTTTTGATAATTAAGTCAAATCACATGGGGTGTTAGTGTAATTTTCCTTTTTAGTTAATGAAAATAAGTGTAATTTTCCTATTCTTATACACATACACACACATATTTAATCAAATGTATTTTTTCAATCTTTGACAATGTTGATTATGACCATAAATAATTCATGCATGTACATGACAAGCAGATTACCATGGTCGGACAGTGTAATTACTCTTAACCCCGTTCTAAAATATTAAGTAGTTCGATTTTTCAATATAACATAAATTTATCTGATAAAGAAAAGTCAAACGATTTTATATTTTTAAAACGAGTGTTATATATTCTTTTTCATGTTTCTTCATGTTATTAAAATTTTGAAATATCTATTAGTATACGAGGACTGAATGATATTTTCATTGACTGATATGGTTATGGAATATCATTTAAAAACAAACTTATAAACATTTTTATTTTTCAATTAGAAGACAAAAAGACCGTTAGAGAAAGCATTTGATTTCTAAGTTGTGATGTAATTAAGCGGATGGGATCACTTCACCACGCGGTGACTCATCCCACTCCCCACCACGTGACACGTGACCCCTCCCTGCTACCACGTGTCACGCGGTGACACGTGCAGTAAGGAAGTTGCGGTGAGCGGATTTGAACCCGTAATTAAGAGCGCCTATAACATAGATGTTGCATATATGATGGCAATTATGTTATTTTTAAATGTTAAACAGTATATAAGAATAATATATTCTTATAACTTATATGCCATATCAAAATTTCACTTAATAAAATACTTACGTGTTAACGTTTTTAATATAAAAAAGACAAATTTTATGTTTCATTCAATTTTATATGCATGCATACATATACACACACATATATATATATATATATACTATTTATTTTATATTCAGTTATATTCACTTAATAAAACACATACGTACTAACGTCTTTAATATAAAAAGGGCAAAATTTATTTTTCATTCATTTAGATTCAGTTATATATGCATATATGTATATACACGCATATACACACACACACACACACACACATATATATATATATATAAGCATTCGTGCATTGAAAATATCGTTATTATCCCTAATTTTCATTAGGCAAAGGAAAAATTACACTTAAACTCCCTGTGGTCTGGCTTAATTCCAAAAACCTTTCATCTCGTTTGGAATTATACATTTAACTCCCCTATGGTTTGTGTTAAAAAGGCACCGACCAATTTTCAGCAAAACCACATGGGGTAAACATGTCAGAAATTGTCCGGTGTCTTTTTAACCCAAACTATAGAAGAGGTAAATATATAATTCCAAACGAGAAGGGATATTTTAGGAATTAAACCAAACCACAGCAGTTCTAAGTATAATTTTTCCTAAAAATAACTAGGAATGGCTCTAAACGAAGTTTTTACATCGGTCCATGTTATTAAGGCTTTCATTTATATTATGTATCAACAACAACGTTATTTTATTGTCTTAAAAGTTATGGCCTATCATTCTATTTCATAAATGTTATTAATTAAATCTATTACACTGTTATCCACATCATTTGGCTAGGAATTTCTTGGACAGACAAGAGCACACATATTTTGAACTCTGCAAACTCCCAAAAAGCCATGTAGAAAAAACAAAAATTTTCGAAACTCTGTAATCCTAAATTCAAGAAAGAACGAATATAAAAGTGATTGGGGATAAATAGTCATTAACTAAAACTATAAATATTGATTTGGTTTAGCGTAACGTCTCTCCAAAGTAAACAGAACCCCAAAAACTACTCCTTCCTAGAAAATGTACTGTTTCTTTATGCCCTCAAATCTCACTATTCACCAACTCTCTTTCTTTCCCTTCCTCTTTGCACTCCGGCGAAAACCTCCCTTACCCCAAAAAAAAAAGAATCCATCTTTTTCCACTGACATGTCTTCTTCAAGATTTTCATGCTGCTTTTTCTGCACAAATTGTGCTTGAATCTTGGAAAAATGTAGAATCCCTTTAAGCCCAAGAGTGGAATAGTTGAAGTTACAGTGGGGTTAATCACTAAGCGGCTACTGGGTAAGTGCATTCTTTTTCAATTCCACTGACATGTCTTCTTCAAGATTTTCTTGCTGCTTTTTCTGCACAAATTGTGCTTGAATCTTGGAAAATGTAGAATCCCTTTAAGCGCAAGAGTGGAATAGTTGAAGTTACAGTGGGGTTAATCGCTAAAGCGGCTACTGGGTAAATGCATTCTTTGTGTTCGAGGAAATGATAATGTGAGTGAGTGGGAGTTTAGTTTAAATATATATGGTGGTATTTATGTATGGTTGCGATGATGGTGGCTGCTGTTTCTGGAGCAGCTTCAACAGACCCACAAAGTTTTCAGATTCCAAAAGTAAATTCTCAAGATGAGGCTCAAATTAACCCCAGAAGGCCGCCATTGCTGCCTTCTGAGAAGGGTAATAAGGGAAATGGTAACCCCAAAAGGCCCAAATCAAAAGTTGTTTCTTCAAGATACATGTCCCCTTCACCTTCACCTTCAGCTTCCTCATCCACTTCAAATTCTTCCTCAGTTTCATCCACTTCTTCTTCCTCTAGACGGTTCCCTTCTCCTTTGGTCTCTAGAAATTTAAGTACTGTTACAAATTCCCCTGCTTTAGTACCTAAGAGGTCTGTACCGGTGGACCGGAGGAGGCATGTGGCTGCTGCTCGGCCTTTAACCCCTGATCTTGATGCTAGGCACAGTAATGCTACTGAACCTTCTGCAGCTACAAAATTGCTGATTACTGCCACTAGGAGCTTATCTGTTTCTTTTCAAGGTGAAGCATTTTCACTCCCAATCAGCAAGACTAGAGCTGCCTCACCGTCACGTAATTTGAGTAGTGTGAAAAAGTTTACACCAGAGAGGAGGAGGACCAGTACTCCAAGCAGAGGAAAGATTGATGGAGGTGGAGATCAAGTGGAGAATTCTAAGCCCATTGATCAGCATAGGTGGCCGGGAAGGACACGTGAAATAAATCCCTCCTCAAGGAGCTTTGATAGTACCGTTAGTGACAGGAATAAATTTATTGGTTCAGGGAATGTGATTAGGTCCTTGCAGCAATCCATGACTGATGATAGACGGGCTTCCGTTGATGGAAGATTTAGTCTTGATCTAGGCAATGCTGACATTTCGAATTCAGGACAGTATGTCCCAGATGACAATTCATTGCACAATCAGTCTTCTAATGCATCTGATCTTACTGTATCTGATACAGACAGTGTTTCTTCAGATAGTACTTCTGGAATGCATGAGGGCGGTGGAACTTCTCGTGCAAAAGGTGGGCTTCGGGGGATTGCATTTTCAGCTAGATTTTGGCAAGAAACTAACATTAGGCTAAGGAGGTTGCAAGATATAGGGTCACCTTTGTCAACAAGTCCTGGTTCAAGATTGATTGTGCCACCCAAGTTGAAGAAATTCCCAAGTGAAGGGACAGTATTGTCACCAAGGACAATCTCATCACCTGTTAGAGGTCCCATTAGAGCTGCCTCTCCAAACAAGCTTATGACATCAGCTGCATCGTCACCTTCACGAGGAATGTCTAGTCCATCACGGATCAGAAATGCTGTTAGCACCATTTCTGGTAAATTTAGTGAGACCCCTTCAGTTCTTAGTTTTGCAGTTGATGTTCGGAGGTCGAAAGTTGGAGAGAACCGAATTGCTGACGCTCACCTATTGAGACTTCTGTATAACCATTACATGCAATGGCGTTTTGTGAATGCAAGAACTCAATCTGTATTGCTGGTTCAAAAACACAGTGCAGAGGTGAGATAATCATAATTTTCTTGCATACCTTTTGTTAAAGTGTGTGCTCAAAATTCCGATGTTGTTTCATGGTCAAGTGAACGCCATCATAATATAAAATCTGGGAGCTAGAGTTCAGATATTTAATTAGTTCTTTAGTTTGATGATCTGTATCTGTGCCTTTACACAAGCTCAGAATGATGTGCGTATGATCTGGGTGCATTTTGTAGTTTGAAAAACCAGATTAGTGATATAAGGTTTGCTTTATGGTTAGTGGCTATAATTTTTAATAGATATTTGTAATTGACATGCTTTTTGAAATATCAGTAATTCGATATTATTGGTGGAGTTAAAGATAGCAAGAAATATTCAGTTATTGATTTTCCGGATCCTTATAATGACAACAACAACAACCACAATACCCACTATATCCCAATAACAGTAAAAGCTATCGCTAGTGTCTGAGGAGGGTGAGAGTCTGGCAAACAATACCTCATCCCAAGGGAGGGATAGAGAGCTTGTTTCTAGTGAGACCCCCAGCTCTATATTTACCAATAGACGGATCCTTATAATGACAATTATGCAATATGTCTTTTGAAGTGCTTGAGGAGGTCTGATGACTCCATACAGGAAAATCAGGAACCATTAGGAGAAGTTAGTGGTACTGGTTTATGTGTTTATTTGCACTAATATGTTCCTATCTTCTTCACAGGCTTGCAATTCGTTGTTCCTGGTTTTCTTTTTGTAACAAAATCCGTTTCCTTCTTTTCTTCATCATTTCTATTTCTCTTCTCATTGTCTTTTTTCATTTCTGTTTCTCTTCTCGTTGTCTTTTTTCATCTTTATTTCTGTTGTCTTTTTTCTGTCTTCAGTCCTTTATGTCGCCTGCATTGCAGCTGTGGATTGATTTTCTGAGATGACAATTAACATGATCTGCATAAGGTCATGATTTTATGTCTGATTTTGTGAACTTGGTCTGGTTATATCATGGCATGTTTAATTTTCTCCTTGACATTGCTCTTTCTTCTTCGATGCTTTTCATTGAACCTGCAACTTATCTTGCCCGTTTCCCTCTGAATCTTTTGCTTCTGTGATGGCCTAAGGCTCAAAAGAAGTTTCACCCTGGTCAGCTGTGCCTTTTCCTGTGTGTTTAAGCATGAAGAATAAAGCCTAGTGGTCTCTTCCCTTCATTGACTTTGTTGTCTTTAATTTTCCAAGCAGTTCAATGTTTCATGTTTCTGCAAAATCTGCATAAATTACTTATTTTATGTGTTGGAGTGAGGGAAGGTTTGAAGTAGGGTCTTTCTTATGTGCACTGACTGTAGCTCATGCTGAAGCGCAAGAATTTATCACAACCTCCAGATTTGATTCAGAACTACTTGAAGATTTAACGCTAGAAACAGAAAAAAATGAACAAGGAGAAGAAAAGAGTACCAATGCCACTAAAGGTGTTTCGACGTCTAATTCTGGAAATAGGAATTAAGCCTAGCTAAGGATAACTAGAGGATTGTATGAAGATACAATTGTGGATTTCCTTGACTGCTGAATCTGGGCTTCTTGCTTTAAGGATCGTCAATTTAGAGGTTTTGGTAATTGTTCTTCTAGGTGCCACAATTTTGCCAGTCGATCTTAAGTAATCACTCTTGTCCATTGGATTCCGGAGGAACTACTTCGTTAGGATCGGGAATTGACGTATGGATTTCATTACTCTTCAGTGGGAATACTGTAGATTTCTGCATACAGTAGTAACGCTTGTGTCTCTTTCCTTTTCAAGCCAGAGATTCTACACCTCCATGCTGAGCTGAAAACCAAGGAGGGAGGGTACCTGGAGAGGGGATAGAGGAAGGACAGCAATGTCTCTTTATTTCATTATCATGTTTACTTGGCCGTACTTTTTCTCCTCTGTCGAGTTTATTGTATATTCATGTAAGTGTCTTTCACTATGTTTATATGGGTATAATTGTGTCTAATTTGTGTTAGGATTGCATGTATATTTTGTGTTTGCTCATGCTTGTGTCTATGTTTTTCTTCCCCTGATCCAAGTCGACTTTTCTGCAGAAGGATCTATGGAACGCTTTTATTACAATTTCTGATCTATGCGATGCGGTCACTAAGAAACGGCACCGTTTGCAGCTGCTTCGGCAAAAACTAAAGCTGACAGCCATTCTGAAGGGTCAAGTAATCTTTCTTCTTCATCTACTTTTGAGATGTCCATATCCCAGTTTCATCTTTTGTGAAAGACCAGCTTGTGTACTGGGAATCTTGAAGCTCATGTTAGGAATGAGACTTTAGTATTCATAATAAAAATATAAAAGGAAAGACGAGATATTTGAAATTAGTGCATGTTCCTCACCAAATTCTGAAGTTCTATTTTATAGACTCAATTTAGTCTGGTGGAGGTTTTGGATATGTGGTTTCGTATCAAAATACTTTAGTTTCAAGGCTGTTTTCTTCAAGTAATCTGACACTTCTTTAGAGGTTAGTTTTGGGGTTTGGGCGTGCCTTAATGAAAAGATTTTGCTAGGCGATCAATTCAACTTTGCTGCCACATTATTTACAAAAAACACACACACACTCTCTCTCTCTCTCTCTCAAGCCTATTATCATTATGTAAAGTCGGGTATATGGATCAATCATTTGTCTTGCATTTTATTTATTTATTTATTTATTATTTTTTGAGTCATAGCCTAAATCAATAACTGAATATTTCTTGCTATCTTTAACTCCACCAATAATATCGAATTACTGATATTTCAAAAAGCATGTCAATTACAAATATCTATTAAAAATTATAGCCACTAACCATAAAGCAAACCTTATATCACTAATCTGGAAATAAATAGAGGTGGTTTTGGATGACCCATAATGCATATTGCACTATCACTTTTCAAGGATACACTTTTCTTTGACTTTGGGATGGATACACTCATTAAATTGATTGCGCTTCTTGTATTGTGATGTAGCAGTCCATCGATACAATTTGATGCAATATGCATTATGGGTCATCCAAAACCACCTCTATTTATTTCCAATACATGAGTAAAGTTGCATACACCGACTCCTCTTACCGCGCCATAGGCAGGAGCATCTAACGCAATTAGGTAATGTTGTTGTTGTTATTGTTGTTGTAGCCTAAATCCTATCTGTTTATGTGTCTCATAATACCTAATGCATTATATGCGCCTTTGAAATACGCATATGATTGATGATTTTGTGTCAGTGATGAAAATGGCTACCGACTTTTTTGAGTCTTTTTTTTCTTGAACGTCATCCCAACTCATGCTCTACTCAGCCTTGGAATGGAAGGTCCTTAACTGTGACACAGTCTACTTCCTTAGTAGCTCAGGTAACACAAAAATAATCAAAGATGCCTTGTTTTCCGTAAAAAGTGATAGTGCTCCTGGCTCGGATGTGTTCGCTGTAGAATTCTACAAGTCAATCTGGGATTTGGTCCAGAATTCATGGAAGCCATTGGCTATTTCTTCTCAAACAGCTTTATCTATTACCCTATGAATTGGTCCAGAATTCATGGAAGCCATTGGCTATTTCTTCTCAAACAACTTTATCTATTACCCTATGAATTCTACTGCTATTTCTCAAATCCTTAAGGTAGAGGCCCCAATTAAAATGAACGACTTCATACCAATCTCTTGCTACAATGTCTCCTATAAAGCAATTTCAAAAATCGTGGAAGTAATTTCAAATATCATGGAAAACAAAATGAAAGTGTTCTTTCCTCTTGTTGATGAAAATCAGTCTTCTCTCATTCAAGGTAGATCAATTCAAGACAACATACTTCCAATGTATAAATTGGTCAAGGGACACCAGAAGATAGGAGGACCTAGTAGTTGTGCAATCAAGGTGGACATTATGAAGGCATTTGACACTGTCAACTAGATCTACTTATTGGAAATCCTAAAGCTAATGATCTTTCTTGAAAGTTCAGGAATTGGGTTAATCTACGCATTTCAACGGCATTGTTTTCTATAAACCTTAATGGCTCGTTGTCTGGTCATTCCAAAGGGGGTTTAGACAGGGGATCCTCTCTCTCATTAACTGTTCATCCTTGTGATGGAGGGCATTACTCAGCTTCTCAAAAAGAAGAATAGATGTACCGCAATTTAAATATCACCCCAAATGTGATAAATTAAGGCTTTGTTCTTTGGATTTGCTAATGATGTATTCATACTTTTTCTTCACTAAGGATGCTCTGCAAGAGTTTGAGGAACCCTCAGGGCCTAACCTCCAAAAAAGTAAAGTCTTTGTGTCTGAGACTTTAAATTCAAAAAAAGGTCATCTCAAAAATCCTTGTCATGTCCAGTGACATTGCGACTGTACCCCTTTGTTGAACAAATTAAAAAGCAAGATTAATAGTTGGCCTTCATTAAAGCTTTTCCTGTGGAGGCAAACTACGACTTATAAACTCTATTCTTATAGCTATTTATAGATATTGGACGACCTCTTTCTTTATTCCAAAGAAGGTCATACGGGAAATTGAAAGGCTCCTCATGACCTTTCTTTGGGGAGGCACCCGAAAGGGTAAGATTAAGTGAAACTCAGTTTGTATACCAAAAGAAGCAGGGGATTGGGAATCCCTGATATAGTACATGTCAACAATGGATACTTAATGAAAATCATTTGGCATATCTAGAAAAGTTTATAGGTCAAGTGATACACACTAATGGAAAAATCCCTTTGAGAGGTCAAACCAAAGCAACTTGACTATTGGATGTGGAAGAGACTATTGTGGATAAGAGATCAATTCACCCAATTCATTAAGAAAATAATTGGTAATGGTTGTTCATTCTTTTTCTGGTTTGACCCTTGGCACCCTTGGGATGTGTTAGAGTAACTTTCCAGAACTGAGAAGAAAACTTAATATAAGATTGGAAGCCAAATTTTTCAGAAGTTGTTCAAGGTAAGCAGTGGAGGCTACCTTATGGTAGAGGCTGAGATGCTTAAGTAGTTAACTTCTATAATGCTTGCAGAAGTATACCATTGTTCCCGTGGAGATGACTATTGGAAATGGCTACCATTAACAAATTTCACTGTCAAAATTGCGACTCCATCAAGAATGCCAGTCTTCCCAACTGTCAGTTGGGCCAAAATTCTTTGGAGTCGCCATAATCTTCCTAGATTTGCAATATCCTGTGGATTGCATTTCGGAAGAGGATGATTACTCAAAACAAGCTTTTACATTGGGGTATCATTGATACTAATAGTTTGTTTTGTGGCAGGGCACCAAAGGACCATGATCATCTCTTCTTCCGATCTTCCTTATGTCAGTTTGTTTGGAAGACAGTTTTGAAGCAGCTAAATTGCAAAGACTTTATCTTAACAACCTGCTGAACTGGCTACTCTCCAATCATTGGTCCTTAAGATTTAAAAAGATCTTGTATACTTTGCTTTGACAGCTATGGTTTATTCCATCTAGAGAGAAAGGAATCAAAGGTTTCATCATACCATCCAGAGAGATAGACAATGTATTTTAAAGGAAGCCAAACATTATATTTTTTTTCCTTTTTTGGTGTGGAAATAAAAAGAAGCAAGGAAATTGGGAATGAGCTATCACCTTACCTCTCCTATGCGGATTTTCAGTACTTAATCAACGATTTTTTTTGTTACAGCTGTTGTTTTGCCTAGTTTCACTGCCTCCCAGCTCAAGTTGGCTTCTATATTGGGATTAAGATTGCTTGTAGGCTTGTCATTTTGGTCTCTTTTTGGATGCATCTTTGGGGTTCACCCCAAGCTCTCCCAGAACTCGCACTATCAGATCCTTGTGCTGTGGAGCAACTCAGTACCACTTATATTTATCGACTTTTGTCAGAGTTATTGGTTATTAGATCTATATGGTCTTTTTTACTTTGCTTATGTTTAGATATGTGGAAAGCTTTAAAGCTTGGCACTTCAGTCAACACTTTATGCTACTTGTATTTTGAGCAAGCTATGCTTGTTGTTGCCTTCCATGGCACCATCATTATAAATTTGCATGATTTGATCTTTATAATTTTAACTTGCAAAATTTTTTTTTGTTTTGTTCGCATTCTGTTAGCTTCTTTCTTAGCAAGCCTATATTTTGCTAATTCTCTTGATTCCTGTAAAGTTGGAGTGTCTTATAACTAGTTCTCTTGGTTTTTTTACTTTGTCTTGTACTTTTTTCACCACCAAGATTCCTTATTTGCAGATGCTTGATCTTTTGACTAGCCAAGTAAATTTCTCACTATTTTCTTTATCTTTACTGCTACATCCTCACATACTTCATTTGCATAATCACTTGAAGTTCTTGATACTTCTTGCTCTAATACAACTTTTCCAAAATCTGATGTTTCACTTCTTTCTTCTATCATTTTATTTTGGGTTCTGTATATCTTTGTTTTCTCAGTCTTCTACGTCAGATAGGGGCATCCAACACTACAAGACGGTGTTGTTTTGTTAAACTTTCTTCTGTGATCACCTTGCAGTTCTTACAAGCTCTTCTATCTCTTCTACGGGTTATGAAATAGTTTATCTGTGACTATTTGATCCATTTTTGAATGTAATCTATTGTTCATCTCTTTTTTTTTTTAGAAAAATGTATAGTCACTATAAGGTTGCATGTTATTGCAAAATCCAAAATTGATCTTCATTCACGGTTCCTGTTTCCAAGACTAAATTTACCATGTACCTCATTGTAATCCTTATTCTCTTTACATATATGTCCATTTAAATCTCCTCGTGTATAGATCTTCTCACATATTGGAATTTCACTCACTACATCTTTTAAATCTTCTCGAAATTGAACCTTTAGTCTTTTCTAAACCCTCTTGAGGAGCATATACGCTTACAATATTGATTGTTTCTTTTGAAGCACCAACTTAAGTACTAATTATCTCCTTTCTAATACCATCTGCTACTTCGTCTCTTAATGAGACATCTATAATAACCCCATTTTTATTTCTTGTGTTATTCTTTCTTGTGTAATAAAGTTTAAAATTGTCCAACATCCTGCCTTTTCACTTGTCCTCTTCGTCTCTTGCGAATATAAGATATTTACTTTTCTCTTTATAATATTGTCTACTATGTCTATTATCTTTAACAATGTTCCATGTTCCTAATTTATTACTCCTTCTTAACCTTGTATTACTTCTCTTAGTATACAGCTTACGATCTAAGAACTCTTGCTTATTTTTCACTGTATCCGAGTTCTCTAGGATATGGAGCGGCCTTAGCTCAATTGTCGCCGCATTCGGACCATGCGATGGGGATCCTTGCTAACTTGACTCTACATTAAAGCCCTCCAGATGCAGCAGTTCTTGTCAAGACACCGCATCGGGACCGTACCGTTTCTTCCATACGGGAAAGAACTTAACATTAGCGCAGTTTCTTGTTTGATCCATAATCATGTTTAATGACAAAGTTTTATGCAACCCTCCTCTTTTAATTGGTCGAAAACTTTTTGCTTGGCAACTTTTTTTATATTGACAGAAAAAAAATAAATTTTTTTGCTGCCACATTGATGTCGTCGTCTTTCCAGAATTTGCTATAAAATATTCATTGCATGTAGCTTGTGTAGGAAAAAAGAAACTCATGCTAATATTTGGAAATTGTGGTCAGGCCATTAACTGGTGCAATAAAATTTGATTGGTTATAGTCTGTTTTGTTGGTTTATTTGCTTCCTGTGAACTATGTGTAAATTTATACGTCTGCTTCTGTTGCAGGTAACATATTTAGAAGATTGGGCATCTTTAGAGAAGGACCAATCCATATCTTTGGTTGGAGCAATTGAAGCTTTGAAAGCTAGCACTCTACGGCTTCCAATCGTTGGAGGAGCAATGGTATGTCCCTGGGGTACATTTTGATTAGATGTGCAACATATTTTTCCAGTTTTATTAATGGTAAACAGTTGAGGTATACTGATTATATCCATATTACTTTCCTAGACTGACATCCAAAGTTTGAGGGAGGCCATTGGTTCGGCAGTTGATGTGATGCAGGCAACAGCGTCCGCAACATGTTCTCTTCTGCAAAAGGTAATAATACATTCTGGTCTTAGCTCTATGTTCTTTACCAACACTAGTGGCTCATATAAATTGTATTTCAGTGCAATTTAATGACAGTTTTGGTATTTTTGCTCCATGGAGGATATACTGTAATTTTCTGTATGATTTATTATCTGAAGAATTTATGCTTGTGGTTTTTCTGATCAAGTTTTTTCCCTGATAAGTTTTTTCAAGCAGTGAAAAAGAAAAGCCCATTTTTATACAATTAATTGATGTTAGGAGCTTTTATTGTCATGCTTACTGGGTCCCTTGTTAATGAATCTAAAGATGGTTTCTTATGGCAAATTTTTACGAACATAAGCTTTTTCAGTCGTATATTTTCAATTGGCAATTTGAGTACATCATGTGGAAGTCAAATTTTTATGGACAATTTTTTCATGCTTTAGTAATGCCTATACTGGCTATGTCTAAAGCTTATGAAGACTTAGAAGTCATCCAAAATTTCAAACAACTTTATTTCTTACTAAACACTCAGTGTAGGTTGCCAACTAATATAGGATTACTGCCAACATTATTTACCATTATTGGTGTTGGAACTAAAAGTCTGTGTTCGAATCTTTGCTATACTGCCGTGAGATGACTGGACTCCATGCGGGAGGATGAACTTAAGTTATAAATGGTTGCTTGAGATCGGATTATATAGCCCCTGTTCCGAGCTATAGGACATGAAAAACATTGATAGGACATATCAACAACAACATTATCCTATTGCCTTAGAGTTTCCCGCCTATGGCGGGGTATGGGGGGTCGGATGTACGCAACTATACCTATGTGTTAGAAACACACAGAGGTTGTTTCTCGATGACCTATAATAGAAATTGCGTCAAGTTATGTCGATCAACTGCTACTTCACAATATAAGAAGTGCATCTAATTTAAATTTTGCTTGATTCCATCATATTCCAAAGTCGAAGGGGGTGTTCTTGACTCTATTGGAAATGGAAACAATTGATAGGACATATGAAAAACATTAATCATTGGGATACCAGTAGTATGATGGGAAGTCATCAGTTGTGTCTCTAGGATTCCATTTTTTTAATATAAAGAACATGGCTTTTAGTTTACATACAATTGATAAATGTACATTGTCTGAAAATGGGTAAGAAATGGACCACATCAATTGTATCTCTAATATTCCATTGATCTAGTATAAACTAACGTGATTAATTTACATACAATCGAGAAATATTTGCTATCGTAAACTGGGTAAGAATTGAACCAGGTGCAGAAATGGCATATTTGCTGGACTTTTTATTGTCATCTCATTGATTTTAATTGTTTTGCCAACTTACCTGGAACTGGTTGATAAGTTTGTATTGAACATCATATTCATGTATTAATTAAATTGGGTTCGGAAAATGTTAAGTTTTTCCACCAAAAAAAGGAAACGAAAACACAGTCTGCCAATTGGCATTAACACGTAGCAGAGGGTCGTATGAACTTCTGTCAGTATCCGTAAAGTATTTTATCCTGATTTAAAGTTTTGTTCAGGACTGCTTTGAGTTTATCTTGGGTAAGGAGTGCTTCATGGATCCATATTGTGCAATACTTTCCCATGGATTTCTTTTGCAGCCAAACTATGAATGTAGAAGGCTGGCAATAAAAAAGCAATAGAACTGTGAAAAAGAGAGGGAAAAAGTAGTGTTAAAAGATGGTTCGAGCAAATCCTTGATGTCCTCGGATGATTTGAAATATGTGGATAATAAGTTGAAATATGTGGATGATAAGAATTCGGTGGATGCTGTGAGATATATGCAGTTACAAGATTTGGTCTATTTCTTTGTGATCTCAAGAAAACACATTCAAGCTAGAAAGCATAGCATTTTGCGCATTAAGCATGACTTGGTCAGTACTTAAACTGGACTGCTAGCCTAGTGCCTTCTCTTTGTAAGAAAGGTCATGCAAACTTCATTCCTTCATTCTTGTTTTGTGCTTTTCCTTTGGGGAGAAATAAGGAAATTCTTCAGGTTTTAGATACTCGAAATACAGTTGGTAAGCTAATACTGCTGAATTAGCTGCTTGAAAATCAAAGCAACCTGCCTTCACATACACTTGAAAGCACATCCATGCAACTGCATACAAACACTATATTTGGATGAATTTTGTCAAATGTAATGTCAGTCGAAGTCATGTAGATCGATGGTTCAAATTGTAGATGCATCTGAGCAACTATGTAACCGTATAATTTGCTGAGCAATTTGGTAAACTTTTCCAGATTGATGAGGTGAATGCAATGATGACTGAACTTGCTAAAATGGCTGCAAAAGAACAGGCTTTGATTGAACAATGCAGAGATTTCCTGGCAACGGTAGCAGCCGTCGAGGTAAGTTTATGGAACAACCTATGTCCTCTCTAGAGAAGTTCTAGCGTGCCATTTCACTGATAATCTGTCTGGGATGGGAATTTACAGGTGAAAGACTGTAGCTTGAGGACACACATCTTACAACATAACCGGTTATCAAACCGCTTGACATGACATGCCACCCCTGATCTTAAAGTTACTGTCAACTCTAATCCTAACACATTATTACCCTAATCATCCATTTAATCAAAATGCGCGGATTGGATTCAAGCTGAGGCAGAAAAGCTGACTACTTTGAGGCTCTCAATACGTGTTTTTGGGAAATATTGAGGTCCCTCTCCTGCATACTTTGTATCTTTGCGTCCTGTACCAGTAGGGGATACGGCTTTTTCACTGATTAGATGTAGAAAGGAACTCAGTTATCCTACTTCCCTTTCTCATTGGAAGAAGGATGCAAATGTATATATTACCTTTCCTGTGAAATGTGATACATCCAAGGTTACTGGTCTAAATCTTTACAGATGTATAGTATGAATGATTCGATCATGTCGTCAGTTCTTTATACTGGAGGGGGGTTAGGGCTCAGATACACCGGGCCATAGCGGTAGTGGTGCGATGGTGGCAAGCTGTGAGGTTAAACAAACAGGAAGAATGAGTATTATTCTTGTGACATCCATTCATTGATTTCAAAATCCACCAATGAAACGTGCCATTAGTTAAGCTTTTCATGTCAACTACACGAAAACACCGATTGAGATCACCTGACCCCTTCCCCTCTCACCCCCTTGGGACCGCCTGCCACATGGCACACAGGAGGATGGTGAGGCTGGATGGAGGTCACCCGCACCCAGCCTCACCATCTCCCCTGTGTGCCACGTGTCGTGTGGTCATTTAATACCTCTTTAAAGGGGTCAGGTGATCCTTTCCCCGAAAACACGATACTCCAGGCACAGTTGTTAGAAAAGTATATTTTCCCATCGCCTGTCCCGCGTTGCGGAGTGAAGTGATGTCTGCTCCCTGTAAAAGAGAGTTTAATTAGTTTACTCATCCGTGTTTTGTTTTTACTTTCTAATGCACACATACTAGGAATCGAATGTACGTAACTATATCCATGTGGTAGGATTTCTCCATATACAACAACAACATTATCCTATTGTCTTAAAGATTTTCATCTATGACAGGATATGGGGGTCGAATGTATACAAATATACACATGTTGTATATGGAGATATATAGATATCTCCTTATGCAAAAGTTATATTTCATTAAACACGTACAAGTAACTCATACATATATACATATACATATATACATATACATATACATATATGTGTGTGTGTAAAAGTTACTTGTACGTGTTTAAGAGACGAGTAATCGCACTTCCTTTTGCAATAATCAACTGGTGAATCAGAATCAATTCCTAAGTAACTCTGTCATTAACACTACGCAAACGGACTGCAGAATGATCTCCTCATCACGCCGAACTACCTTACACGATTCTTTGCTGATGAGACTTAACTCAAGCGGTTAGAATTACAACAACATTACTCCATTGCGTTAGAGGCTTTCGTTTATGGGGTATGAGAGGGTTGGATGTACGCAATTATATCCATGTATTAAAAACACACAGAGGTTGTTTCTCGATGACCCATAATGATACGTCAAGCTATGTCGATCAACTGATACTTTACAATATAAAAACAGCAGTCAATTTAGTGACTGTATTCCATCATATTTCAAAGTCAAAAAAAGAGTTGTGTCATTGACTCTATTGGAAATGCAAACTTAAACGGTTAGAAGTAAGACGTTAAAACTAAGAAGTCTTGGGATGAGATGTTTATAAATGCAATAATACTCCCACTTAAAAGTGCAAAATTTCAATGAGATATAACTACTCAAACAAGACTTAGCTCAAACAGCCAGCTAATAAGACCTAACTCAAACAAGACCCAGCTCAAATTGTAGAACTAAAATGGTAAGATGAAAAAAATGTTAGATTCAAATTTTTACAAATGTAAGATTTTTTTTATTACATAATAATCTTTTCCCACTTGATATAATATATGTGTATCATCACATATGTATAATTGAACTATATGCATCACATATCTTATATCATATATATCATATAAAAACTTTACGTGACTCCCTGGACAAGTCAAATTCTTCTATCAAACTTGTACACCTCATCACTCTCGTGGGTGTTACTTCACCGCCAAGTAATAAGAAATAAATAGTGCTGACACTAACGAGATTTTTATGCAAAACCGCGTTTATCTAATATTTTGCTGACAAGACCGAAATCTGTTGCATGGAACCTCACCGAACATGCTCGCATGTTTGATTATCATATAATTAGCTACACAGACAACATCAAATGTTGTAATTAATTAGGCTTATAACACGTCCAACAAGAAGTCACCAAAACTCTTAAATTCACTTCCAGGTAAAAACTTAAAGCAGAAAGATCGGCAAAGGGGATTCTCTATTTACATCCTTGAAGTACATTCTCTTGCCTCTAAGAGATAATATCATATATGATGAGGTTTCGGATTCAATATTTACGTACATCGTACGTTTTGTCTTGGTTGTAAAACGAATATTCAATAGCTTTATATTGCACAAATGAATAGAGGTCCATAGTTGCTATTCCAGATAAAACTATTTGACACATAAGTGAGGAATGAATGTGTTCATAATTGACAATTAAGGTTTTGATAATCGTGAATTCTCTGAGCAGATTTTGGAGTTGATTCAAGAAGTCATCTGACATCTAAGTTCGATTTTGATCACATTTTTTCATCCTTTGCAGATTCAAAATGAAGTCTCAGACCGCGTCATCTGACTCAAGGTTCTCATCGACTGAAGGCACAATGTCGTCAATGCTGACATGCTGCACAGGCAAGTTACCTTTAACCATAAACAAAGGTTAATGACAGCGTGATCAAACCTGCTAGCTGCACTAATTCTCTAGAAAACCGAAACAAAGGAGTTGGCACAGGGTGTAATGAATCGTCACGTAATCCCTAACGCTTGAAAATTTTAAACCAAGTTGATGATAATTTCCGTCCTCAAACCTTCATTTCCAGTCATAGGAGATTGAGTCTTTAGACTTAGTCTTTTTCATGAGACGATATATTTGAAGTTTTAGCATCAGGTTTTGGTCTTGACCTCTACAGATCAGGTTTGCCATAACTGGTGTATATAATCGCAATTACCTAACGGTGACCTCTACAGAACAGGTTTGTCATAATTAGTGTATATAATCGCAATTACCTAACGGTGACCTGCAGCTTTAGGGTCTTCTTCCTCCTCATTATCGTCCTATCAATAAGACTTGTTCTATCGGCATTTGTACTTTGTTATATGTGACTATCATATGTTCTGTTTGCGCATAACCACCAAATGACACAACATATCACGTCGCATGTTGTAGCTAGTCACGTGGTAAGGTTGAATTGGTCGAGCCAAAATAACTTGCCTTGACTGGTGTTCTGTGACCTGATGGTTCTAGTTGACTTGACTCTTGTGACTGAAGTGAAAGCTGAGACCGGAATAATTAGCCTTCACACAAGTTTTGAAGATAGCTGAGATTAACCTGACAACTGATGGCTAATTAAGAACCAAGCTGAAGAGCTTCCTACGTCCTCTAGATTATCTTGACTTAATTGTGCATTTTGATCCGAATAAATGATGTAAACACTTACACGACCTATATGTGAGTACGATTAGACGATATAAGTACCGAAATGTATGCACATATAGCTTTCGGAACGTGTTAGATTTGTCTCCTTCATCCTACACACTAAAGTTTTATGAACACAGACATCTGATTATAAAACATAAAGATAGTAATAAATAACAAGATATAAAATCTCTATGGTGAAAAATGAAAGAATTAACTGAGAATGCAATCTATCTACTATGAAAAGCTTCTACAAACACCATCCGCAAAGGGAGAATAATAATATTTTCAAAGTCACAAGAAAAATCCTAAGTGACATACATAACAAGTAATTAAGTAAACCTACAGACAACAATCTGGTCATTAAAATCTTGGTGATTAAAACCCCAAAGTCAAACTTAACGACACACGTGGCTTCTTCTTCGCATTTTGGTCTTCAACTGTATCATGATTTCCTCCGAAATTTAACCCCAATTCCAATTGCAACTCCTCGCGTGGCAGCATATTTAAATCAAAGTCCCGGGCCCCACAAGTAGACACTCCACCGCCTTCAGATGTTGAAGGTGTAACACAACTAACCACGCTATTCGAATCACCGCCACCGCCGCAGCCACCGCCTGTTTTACCTCCTTTATTGCCGTCGTAGTGGAGCCGCATGTGTCCGCCGAGCGCTTGGCCTTTGGGGAAAGACCTGCCACAAAGGCCACACTCATGCACCTTTTCATTAGAATTCTTCCCGGCGGCGGCAATTGTGACGGCGGCGCTGGAGGTAGAGGGTTTTGTATCGTCGGAAATATTATTAACCTTCTGGCGGTGGCTTGCTTTATGCCCACCTAAAGCTTGATAAGTCGGAAAAATTTTCTCGCAAACATCGCACTTATGAGATTTCGATTCCGAATTATTCTTCGAGGCGGCTGTTTGCGGCGGCGAAACGGTGCCGCCGCCGCCGCCTGTGTCATGTGCTAGGGACATAAGAGTCTTAGCCAATCCGATTTCTTCTGATGGATGCGATTCGTGGATAGAATGAGAACCAGAACGCTTTCTTTTGATCTTTCCGTCCAGCAACGGAGCAGCACCTTTCTCCGAGCAGCCATTCGCCGGCGACTTCAAGTGTCGAAAAGTCATCGGGAATTTTTCTCAGGGAATAAGAGAGGACTTTCTGTTTATGTGATCTGAAAGTCTATCGCAAGTGGGAGTGATATATATACTTAGGGGATCAGAAAAGCGGTGATTAATAAAAGAATAGATTAAGGCGGTGTTGAAATTGAAGAAGTTATACAATTTTGATCCGCAACAGAAAAGTGTTACGTCAGAGATAAATATCCCCCGGGGTTCTTGGGTATTATTATTATTATTATTATTATTATTATTATTATTATTATTATTATTATTATTATTATTATTATAACATATATAGGACGTTTCGGGTGTGCTACACTTCCGTTTTTGTGTAAAGTTTAAGGAGAGGCCGGATCGTTTCACGATCTGATATTAACAGTCTTACCTACTTTTTGTGTAAGAGTCTGTTTCTGTTGTTCGATCTCGTAATTTTAAGATCACAAAACATGAATCTTACCAATTGATTCAAAGTCGGCTTTCTATGATAACATATATGGTATACATAATGTGAATAATTTAATAAGTGTGAAGATATGAAATAGATATATAGTATTATCTAGAATATGATGGAATATAGAGATGGTAAGTGGTAAGTTGGAAGTGGTAAGGAAGAAGGAAGAGTAGGAGGCACGTCTGTTAAAGATGAGTTGGCGGTTTAGGCAGATGCCGCCACACACGTACACGCTGTTGCTTAACGAAGTGTTATGCGGTTACTGATGCCGTAACATACTTGCACTTGCTGTCTTAAATACACATCTTCTATCTAATTTCTTTATCGCCATCTGTAAGTAATTACTGAAAAGGCGTTTATGTTGTATCAGACTCGTACGTTCGTATAAAGTTTGAGAAAGAGCTACATCGTAGAGATTGGATCGCTTTGCGATTTGATTTAGGCAGTTTTATTTACATTTTGTGTAAGAGGCTGTTTCTATTGATCTAACTCGTGACATCAAGGTCACAAAGCAGCAACCTACCAGTTGCTCCAAGACGCACCCTCTAAGTAATTATTAATCATTTTTAAAAAAGCATTTTAGGGTGGAGTTTGTAGCAACTGGTATGATTGCGGTTTTGTGACCTTGAGATCACGGGTTCGAACCGTGAAAACAGTCTCTTGTACAAAGTGTAGAATAATACTACGTAAATCAGATCGCGAAACGATCCGGCCTCTCTACAGACTTTGTGTAAATACGAGAGCTTAGTGCACCAGAAACTCATTTTTTTTAAAAAAAAACATTTGAAAAAAAACCATGAATCATTTTAATTTTTAGTTTTCAATTAACAAACCACGTAAAGTAAAGGAAAATGTGATGTGTCGATTGATGATCAGATCTATTTAATTAACAGTGTTTCATCGGTAAGAAACTTCAACCTCGTATGCAATTATGCATATACTTTATTTCCTCTATGCAATGCATTTAATAAAATCTTTTTGACATATTCTGACGCGCACGATGATTCATAGTATCTTAGAATTTGGAGCAGTGAAATCTCTTATTTCCGAGATTCCATTGCTTCCAAAAATCATGTGTGGAGAATGTAAATTAGCAGTTCAGCAGTCTCTTAAATTAGATGAGATCTTACACAGTAATTTACACAAAGTGTCTTCCCCAAACTAAGCTTTCAAATTAACAGCAGAACAACACTCACACTAGTATCTTAAAATTTGCATTATAGCGAAGCTAAGAGACCTAAGCGTTTTAGCTATGTTTCTTTTATTTGTTTTAAGTAAATAGTGGGATATTGGAGAATTGTTATGAACAATTTTATAATTGTGTTATTTTATAATCTCGTTTAGTTAATATTTAATCCTTGCATCAAGTTAGCATGTTAAATTAATACAAATGTTTTAATTAAAGTATACCATATATCATATTATTAGTGGTGTGTGTTAAATTTATAAAGATATATATACAAAATGCAAAAGCATGAGTGTAGTACACTTGGTTATATGATTACAAGCGAACATTTCAATTAATTTATGATGTGACGCAAGCCAAACGGAATACGTTTGTCATGATTTGTTTATTAATTAAATATAAAAATACATCGGTGATGTGATAAAATCAATAAAATTTGTCCTTTTATTTAATGTAGTTATTAAAAAAATAATTGGATAAACGTTAAGAGCCGTAATCAAAAAGCTTTACCAATTTTCTAGTTCAGTTCATACTATCTTACTTACTTGGCTTACGTTTATGGATAGATGTGTTAACGAACCGAGCTGAGCTGAATAATAGGTTTTTAATTTCGGATTTGTTTAGCTAACAAACCATTAGGTTTGGTTCGTTAAGCTAAACGAGCTTTAAAATTAATTTGAGTTCGGTTTGATAACACTATAACTGTTTAAACGAGCCAAACAGTTCGTGAACAATGCAGCTCGTTTAACTAAACAAATCCAAATAGGTGTTTGAATTCGTCTCGTTTAAATAAAATTAATAAACGAACTCGAACCAAATACGAATCGAACTCGAATCGTTTAACACCCTATTTGTAGAACGTGTTTGTTAACTTTACTACCAGCTGATAATTTTTGGTCCTAGATAATAATAGATGTACGCGATTATGTTTTATAACGCATTAGGTCTCATTCAAAAAGTGAGGGGTTAGGATTTCCTCACCCCATTCGTCACCGTGTGACACGTGGCAGCAGGGGTGGATGGTGAGGCTAGATGCGGGTCATCCTCATCTAACCTCACCACCCACTCCTGCTACCACGTGACGTGCGGTGACGCGTAGAGTGAGTGGAAAGTGGGGAAGGTGATCTCATCCCAAAATGATATATTATATATAAGAGTTCTTATTTAAGGATGGTCGATGATTTGTTAGGAACATAAGATATGGATTGTTAAAGTGAATAATGATACTTTAATTTTTGGAACCTTCATGTAATATCTAATTGTGTAAGCATGGCGGTTTGCAACAAAGTAAATTGTGTCTTAAATTTTTTAAATGTAGTTTGTTTGTATATAAACTAGAGCATATCCATATTTGGTATGATCTCAGACTTATCTTTTATGTTGGGAAAAGTGGATGCTGGTTAGCAGTTATATTTTAATGATGTGGTGCTTCTTAATAGATATATATTTTCAGAGATTTTATGCGTTTCTAGAATAACTATTACGTGTTTAATAAAATACCAAAAAAATGTCAACTAAAACACTGTGATTGATTATCATAAATAATTTACATAAAGATTTCATTAGGTAAGATGCTGAGTAGCAATATTTGCTTAATGATCATTTTAAAATTTGTGATGACTTATAATACATGTTTCTGTGTGTCACTAATTAGACTTGTAAAAACAGAAAAGAAGTCGGTCACTTTTTTTTTATTGAGTTACTTAGACATTACACCTAAAGAATAAAATAAGAAAATCTATATTATAAGAAATTGATCTATCAGAAACAGGTAGTAGCTAGAGAATCATACTTTCTTTCTGAAATGGATGATGTACCTTTATACAAGGGTTAACATCTCCTCATCCAAATCTCTCAATCCTATGCGTCACCGCACGACATGTGGTAGTAGGAGTGGATAGCCTCACCATCCACCTTTGCTGCCACGTGTCGCACGGTGACGCGTAGGATAAAGAAAAAATGGGTGAGGTGATCTCATCCTTTTATACCGCGCCTTTTTCTAGTAGCAACAATCAGCTAAATTTGTTCATGTATTCGATGTCCAAACTCCTGTCTGATAAAAGATTTCAGTTAGCACCGGTTCAGATATAAGGAAGCTAAAGGTGAGTAAAATATGAGGCCTCCAATTACGCGTCGTCATATGTATAAAAGCATTTTTTTTACACAAAAGTAAAGCACCCATTCTTTAAAAAAAACTACTTTTATACACGTGACGATGCATAATTAGAAGTCTTATATTTTGTCTTAACTTTAGACTCAAGATCGGTATTTAATTTATCTATTAACTCTCTACGTACTCTGGTCGGTGGGCTGCAAAGGTGTATTTTGATACTTATCTACATATCCAACCGAAAGGACAAATGGTCAGCATCTGATTGGTCATCTTCTTTGTCCATTCTCACACCTCACTAAATCCATATCCAAATTTAGAGTATAATGCAATGGTTTGGATCTCCTCACTTGTGAGTTCCTTTACTTTCTACCGCACGACATGTAACAGCAGAGATGGTGAGACTAGATACTTATCTAGCCTCACTATTCTGTGTTGTCACGTGTCGTATGATGAAGAGAGATAAGAAAATTGTGATGAGAGGATCTTGTCTTATCTAGCCTCATCATCTCTGCTGTCACGTGTCGTATGATGAAGAGAGATGAGAAAATTGTGATGAGAGTATCTTGTCTCGGGATAGGATCCCCTCACCGCAAGAAGATGCGGTGACGCGTGACCGCGCGACAAGTGGCAGTAAGAAGGGATGGTGAGGCTAGATGCATGTGACCCTCATCTAGCCTCATCACCCCTCCTTGCTGCCACGTGTCGCACGGTCACAAAAGAGGTAAGGAAAGTTGGGGTGATGAGATCTCAAGTCTCTTGTCTCATATGCAATATCATATTAACCTTAGAGTTGAGTGTACTTAACTTCTGCAGGTATCCCTTTTGCTGGCTATCCGGAATATACAGCTAAATTCTGACCTTGAATTTGGAGTACCTCCCATGTCGCCACGTGTGCAAAGATTTTAGCCACATGTATTTCCTTCTTTAGTTTTCTAGAATGTTGAGTGTATTGCCTTTAAGTTTCAATTTCCACCTTCTACCGGTGCGTAGGTTTTCTATCCCCCATAATTGGGACCGGATCCTCTTACCACAATACTTTTACCTAATTTTGTCATCATATGACGACACGTGGCAGCAAGAGACGAATGATGAGATTAGATGAGGATCATCTGCATTTAGCCTCACCACCCTCCCCTGTTGCCACATGTCGTACGGTAGAAAAGTGCGTGAAAAGATTGTAGGTGAGGAGATCTAAACTCCCATGATTGCTAGTATAACCAAGCAAGATAAGTAGTTCAATGCAGTCAAGAACACACTCTTTATTGACTTTAAAATATGATGGAATAAAACAAAATGAATCACTAAATTGGTTGTGTTTCTTATATTGTGAAGTAGCAGTTGATTGACACAACTTGACACAATTTTCATTATGGATCATCGGAAAACAAACTCTGTGTGTTTCTAACACATGAGTTTAGTTACGCAAATCCGATCTCTCATACCTCGTCATAGGCGGGAGCCTTTTAAGTCAATGGAGTAATGTTGTTGTTGTTGTTAAATAACACAAGATAAGTAACTCCGGTTGGGATCACAGGAGGTAAGAAATGAGGTAAAAAATGAGGACTTCAATCACAGGTTGCCACGTGTACAAAAGTGGAAGAAGTTTAAATTTTTTTTGTTTTTAAAAAATAGTTACTTGTACACGTGGCAGCGCGTGATTGGAGGACTCATTTTCTACCTCATTTCTTACCTCCTGTGATCCCAACCGAAGTAACTCGATGACGTAAAAGAAAAGGTTATAACACTTTAATGTGTGATTGCTGCGAAATAAAAATCAATATATAACTTTATGTGACATATATTTTTATATAATATTTTTCTTTTTGCTGGTGTATGTTGCGTAAGAAATGAGATAATGGAACAAATATCTCTTACATGAAAGAGTTTTGCCCTTTTTTCCTGTGACTTTTATTTACTTTATCTATAATCATTGACACTATGCATTTTCAGACCTTTGACGATAAGAAAATCAAAAGGCATGAGCTTCCCTTCTTTTCTTTCGATTGAATTTCGGGATGAGATCTGAGGAGGCAAAATATGAGGCAAAATATGAGGCCTCTAATCACGCGACGTCACGTGTATAAAAGGATCCGCTGTTTACTTTTTTTTCTTTTTTTTAAAAAAGACTTTTTTATACACGTGACGTCGCGTGATTGGCGGCCTCATATTTTGCCTCATATCTCATCCCATTTCGGCACGTGGAATTGGCTTTTTGGGAAGATTGAATAAAATTAGAGAATGAGATATTCAGTAGTATTTTTAACGTGGAAGAATGCAAGTCAAGTTTACTTTAGCATTCCGCAGTGTGATTCACAAAATCGTCAAAACACGCAAGGAGTTAGCTATTGCTCCACCTATTCATTAAGCTTTGATATTGGATGCATATATACGTATATACATACATATATTACATATGTATGTATTTGATGATGAGAAAATTATTATTGACATATGTCATCATGTTATGAGTTGTAATTAGTCAAACAAAATTATAAGTGTAACCAAGTCGATATTTATACAAGTCAAATCATTCGTTAGACAGTTCATTTAGAGGTTTTCTTTGATGTATGAGTTATTACGTGGTTATACAAGCTATTTCAGATTGACTACTCAAATCCAAGTTATTTCAGATCGACATCGGTTTGTTAATATATAAAGAAATAGCTCGGTAAACTTGGTGGAGCAAGTTCAACTACAGTTGTTCTCACTACGTGGACAGCTCAATTCTGACATCACGACATTTGACGTTCACCAAACAAGTATATATTACACACGTGGCAACAACAGATGAATCAATCCAAAATCAAAGTGGTCAAGCAAAAGAAGAGGAATTTCGCTCCAGAGAAAAATAAAGTTATCGTTGGAGAGGTCGGCAAGGTATTGGCGGATAAGTTCGTCATATAGGTATTCTATCCTATATGGTTATCAAATCATGTGCTGGTGCCTAAACCATATAACAGTTAAAGAACGGGTATATATTACACAGAAATTAAGAAGGTTTTTAATTAAACATAGGAATCACTCTATAAATATCTTGACCGTCAGAAAGTTTTTCCGCATAACACAACTCTGGTACCTCTAACGTTGTTTATTTTTGCAGTTTCTTACCAGCATTTCAGCATAATTCCAGTTAAATCTCAATTAAAGATCCGGTGACGAATCCGACTTCGTCAGTGTGTATGTAGTATGTATGTATGTATGTGCGTGTGTGTGTCTACATACATATATATATACATACAGCATGGTAGATATCTATAGTTGTACATACATACATATATATATGTGCACATATATACATGTAGATAGCTATAGTTGTACATATATATGTTACCTTTTAACTTATATTTCATTTTTCGGAATTCCAAAATCTCATTTCTGAACGACTAACTGTCTCTGCCATTTATTTTAATTCATGAAAGACGTGAAAACATGTGATAGATATATGTATACAAACAAAATGATCCCAAATGATGGAAAAAAACAACGTAATCTACCTGTGATAATCTTGAGGAAAAACGGCTGCCTCATGGATGCCTTAATCCATTTTGTATCTTCCTTAGTTTGGAGTCGGTGGTTTTTCTTATTTTCTTTTTCACTTTTTCTTCGTCGGTAACAAGTCTGTGTCTGAATATATACCACTTAACTAAATATGAATATCACAACGAAGGCCAAAATTGTAAACGCAAACGGCAAATTTCATGAGATGCGAGTGGTAGGAGTCTAAATTGATTCGAGAGGGACACGACAAACACACACAAATGTGTGTCATGTCTCTCTCAAACCAATTTGGATTTCTACAAGCTACATCTCAGGACTTCTACATCCCTGCAGTTTTTGTGCATCGATACATCTAGAGGAATCACGTTAGAGCCTTTGGTGAATAAGAATCAGGACAAGTTTGGTAATTGTAATCTTGCTTTAAAATAGATTTATAATTTTATATGACAATATATAGATATTGACACAAAGTTTTGATTTTTCTATCAGTATATATTGTCCTAAAAACTCACAAAGATTCTGTATGTACCAAAGTTTAAATGAAGTAGGAAAACCAAATATGACTCTATAAATGGTAATTTAAAAAATACAGTTATCTACTTTATTAATTATGTGTAATAGCTGGTGAAAAATTTGCAAAGGGTGTTGTAAAATCATACAAGACAACACAACACATACCTACTATATCTCATCGATGTCAAAAGTTATCGTTAAGGTCTGAAAAAGATAAAGACATGCAAACAATATGTTCATCCAAAAGAATAGAAAAAGAGAGTTGTAAAGTGTGCTACATAACCACAATTCTCATCACATGTTGTGGAGTGAAGTAGAAAAAGATATGAACCTAAAGGAGTGAGGACTTCAGCAGCCGTTGGCTTGGCTTACTGGAACTCCACGTGGTTCCTTTTCACTGGGAACACGTCGTGACTGTTATCTTCTAAGGAAGAAATAGCAGCTGACACCTGGATGCTTTTGGCTGCTTTCTTGATGGAAATATAAGTGATTAAGATAAGCAAGCCGTCTAAGAAAAATATTACCAGACGCAGAATTCTAATGACTATAACTTTCTAATGACTAGAACTCTAAAAGCACCACTTTAACAACCACACGATATGTGTAATGAAAAATCTCTTAATCTATACATGTAATGTTCGGTTACGTGGATAATGTAACCAGAAGGTCTGGGTTATAAAATTCGCAGCTCATTTCAGTTTATTGAAAGAGATCCTATAGAGGATAAAATCAGACGGATCAGATGTTAAAGTTGAGTGTTCAAGCCTCCAGGACATAATTCAGTTGCTAGCTGCCGTGAAAAGAGACTTCTAGTTCTTTGGACGTGTTAGGAGAAGATTTACACAGTAGAAGCAACAAAGTACCAATTCTTCAACTAATAGTTTAAGAACTAAGTCACGACATAGGTATCAGATAACCAATTTAACTACACAAATGAAACAACTTTAGAAGTTCCCCAGCAAAAAACTAGTTGTCTTGAAACAAACTTTTCTATGTAGCCTTCTTTGCATATATATAGTTGCAAAAGACTACAGTCCAAAGACTTACGCATTTAATTCATCCAAACTGCCGTGGGAAGAATCAGGCAGCAGTGTTAGGCAACAATTTTGGCTTTGGCTTCACTTCGACTTCGTTCACGCTGCGGACAAATATCTGATCTGGCTCATGCCTGTAATTTGGACGAAAAGAAAGGGCAATCTATTCAGATTCTGATGACCCATAAAACATAACTGGAAAGGCATTAAAATACACAAAAAATAATCTACTCACAGTTTGTCTCCCTCTTCGAAACTATAACTAGATGCAATAGCCAAAAGTCTCCCATCTCTGCTGAAGGACAAAGCTGAAATGCTTGTAGGGCACTTCACATACTGCGGTTGCAATTCGTCGGGGAGGGGGGGGGGGGCGGGGAAGAAGGATGAGATATGAAAGTTAATGCTTGAATCGCCTACCTTAACACACTAGTGGAAGAAACATAACCAATTTGTTTTTTGGTATAGTACCTGATACAACCGCTTTTTGTTGTTTCCATCCCATACGTTCACAAAACCATCACAACCCCCAGTGGCAAACGTACCATAGCTAGATTATGAAGAATGCTTCAGTAGATTGTAGAAGTGATTCGTTTGCAATGCTTCGATACCAAAAACATCAAAACAAAACGCAAGTAGAAGTTCCACATGTACATATAATGGGAAGTCAAAACTATATCAAGTGGTTCATGCCTTCGTGCCAACCAGTACTTTCAGCCAATATATAATAGATAAATTTCAAATCAATTGGCAGACTGTCCTCTCCTTTTTTTTTTTCTCTTTCATTTTTATTTGAATGTTCAACCTGGCCTGTCTGACATAGTAATGTAATCAAGCAGATACTTTGAACAGTCTATTCTATATCTCTACAAAAAGTTCTGACATGTGTATGGTGCATCCTATATAAAACGAGACAATTTGAAAGACTCTGATACGTTATGTTTGGATTACAGGAATAAAGTGAATCCGACATTGTTTTGGTTCGATTCAAGTCAAACCAGCTCTCACAATGGGCGTTACATAGAAGTAGCCCAATGATTAACAGATCAATGAAGATTCAGTTCTCTGAAAACTGAATCCTGGAATTTGCATATCACTCAGTTTGTTAAATACACAAGATTCATCAATAACTGGTCAACTATCAGCTAGAAGTGACCATTTGATTAATCAAGATTCGGCTTGTAAGACCATTATCTGGTTGTATTGACGCAGCAAGTGTATACAGTGCACTAAACTTGAAATCCAGTTAAGTGCTGATCGTACAAAATAATAAATATTTCAAAACATCAATATATGCACTTACATTGGGTGAAAAGCAATTGCATTGACAGGGTAGACAATATCCCTCCCGGCTTCAGATTTTCGGTGACATTTAAATGCATATCTACGAAGGAAGCAAAACATGTGCACCGTCATATCAGCACATGGAAGAAGAAGAGAATGAATATCTCACAGCATGTGCCAACGAAAAGTTTAACATGCTTGATAGGCTTAGAAAAGCAGAAATGGACTGTATGACTGAAAACAAGGAGAAGATCAACCAAACTACATATAATTCCAAAAAGAAGATCACAAAGCATATAGAGCAGACCATCTCAGAAAGATAGTAAAATTACACTATACTGCAGAAGAGTGAAATAGGGTACTGTAGGTACACTATTCTAACAAGAATCTTCATGTTAAAGTAGTGCTAAGAGGATGTCCTTGTTTGATGTAAAGTTACTGTCTGGATAATAAGACAAAACATTCAAGGAATATCGGTTTGAGAAATATGGAGACAATCATATAAAGAAGCAATTTCATGTACACATTGGTTGAGTTGCTGTCAATGTAACGGAAACAAAATAAATGAAGCTTGATGAAATCATTACGCAAAAAAAGGATGGGGCGAATGCACCACTGACACATACTTTTTGGATTGTCCAGACTCAGATAGATCAAAAAACTCCATTGCCACCCGACCTTCAACAGAACTAAGAGCATAACCTGCAAAATGCGTTTGATCAGAAAATAAAAAACAACATAAAAAACAAGCACAAGGTTTAATGCACATGAGAACTTCGCCGAAATCATTCCAGTAACTTTTTGTCCATCATGATGTATAGATGTCCACATATAGCCAAGGAAATTCTTCTCCCGTCAGCACTAGCACTACTCATATCAAACAGACATGAAGTGCTCAGTAGTGGATCCAGAAGTACAAGTCTGGTTTCTCATTTAGTCTATGCTTCCTAAAGCATCCAGAGGAATATGGTACTTCTTGGTCATAAAAGGTCACCACCGACCACAGAGCAACGGTACAGTTCATCATTTTTTGAGATGACTCAAACAAAGCTAGGTTCAACTGAAACGAAGAAAAGCAAAAAAAAAAAAAGAAAGAAAGAAATAACGATGACAACAACCAATAGTAACACTACCTTATTGAGCCATTCAGTAAGAAAAGGTTGACATAACCAAAAATCAACTTTCAACTGCTAGAGACAAAAGGATACAAATACGCCCCAATCAAGAACAAGATAACAAGACAAACAACTTATAAAAATACAGTTGACAGAAGATATTCAACAGACAAGAAGCTAAGGTATACCAGTTCCATTAGGGTAGCATCGGACGCATCTGGTTTGATATTTCAAGGAAGATTCCCTGCGCTGCTCAGGTTGGGACATGTTACGCAAATCATAGACATTCACATGCCTTCCAGCAGTTGCCACCACCAAACGATTTCCAACAAGGGACAGAGAATAAACGCGCTCAGGCTGCATGTATCTCCCAACTAGCGTGTGCTCCTGTCCCTTTGCACCTCCTCTAGGATCCCAACATTTCAGGGTTTTGTCCCAGCTACCAGTAATAACTTGTCCTGTTTTTTTTCCCCCAAATACGAAGAAGATTACTTCTCGATATGAATTTCTTACCTCCACTTTTATTCAATCAAATTCTTATGCTGAAAAAAGTCAATAATGCTAGTATAACTAGCAATGTTCAAGTAAAATGCTTTCACCAATTTTGTCTATACATAACAAACCATCTTTAGGTTTTGCAGAATAAAAACAACAATGGTCACATGACAATCTTCAAATCCGTAAGATTTTCACTTATTATTATAAAAAAGCAACAAACTCGGAAAGCTTCAAACCCAATAGAAGAATAGCAGCATCATAAGCCAAAATTAGCAGATCACGTAATTAAAAGCAGTCATCTGCCAAGAGATAAGCAGGATACTCTATAATTCCCTTTAGCAGACGGTATATGATACATCAACTAGAATACGAGCATTACTTCCAGTTAACATAAGTTGGGCAAAAAATCCAAGTACCATCTTATAGTCTTCAAATTCGAAGAAATTCAACCACTCACAGCTACACACATACAAAGAAATAAACTCATTGAAGAGCTATCAGACTTTGTAAACTAATAAAAAAAGAATAACCACATTGCTTACCATGGGATTTCAAGAATATCACCTTTAACTTTGCAAACAACATTTAGTAGTCTTCTATGCATTTGGACCACTCATGGATTTCCAACAACATGATAAATCAAATAAATCCAATGGCAGAATGGTGCAATACAATTTTAATTATATATCAATCAGCCACAAGAGAGATAAATGTCTACTTGAGGTGCGGCAGAATGGTGCAATACAATTTTAATTCTATATCCAATCAGCCGCAAGAGAGATAAATGTCTACTTGAATCCCTAAGGCGCTATCAGGTTTGTGCTTATAATCATTCTGGAGAGATTTTTGTGCTAATATCTTAGAGACAACTTGTCCTGCACAGATTTCAAGAAGACAGTTAGAATTTTTCTTTCCATTTTCTTTCCTCCTTCTTTGTTCCTTCTTTTGGGTTATTCTGAAGCATGGAATTCTGTGCAAGAACCAACCAAATTGATATCACAAAATATATGAAATGGCATTCATATTGATTTCTCAATTAGCTCAATGATAATCCATACAATATGCTGTAATTAGTCATTTCTCAATCTCAATCTTTTCTGTACACGGAGATTATATGCTGGTGCCTAGATTATCAATGGAAGTCCAGATGCAGGGACTTAATTCTCTTCTGTTTTGCAGCCAAAAAAACACAAGAAAAGAGCCTCATGCCAATGATAAGGAAAATACTTTAAACTTTTGGTTAGTACTTGAAAAGGGTGAGGAGGAATATAATTTATTGGGAGCTAGCTGTCAATTGTTGTTTTGACCAACATACATTTTGCACAGAGGCACTAGGTGAGTAGTTTGTTAGCTTTTTGGGCGCGGGAAGACACTGTTCCCGCATGTTTTTATATGTCTCAAACACCCAAAAACAAAAAAAGATTGAACAAATGTACCGTTTTTTCGCACAATGGCAGGCTTTTCTATTTTCCTGTGATGGAAGAGGGGTGTGTGTGTGTGTGTGTGTGTGTGTGAGAGAGAGAGAGAGAGAGAGAGAGAGAGAGAGAGAGAGAGAGAGAGAGAGCAATATTTCAAAAGCTCTGCATTGAAGTAGGTTAATGATGCGACATTCTTTAAAAGGTCGAGTTTCTCAAGCCATGTATAAGATGGACCAACACCACCTGGCCAAACATGAATAAGAATTCTCAAATATTCAGGTCCAATGAAAATTTGGGTGAAATTAGTATCATAGAAGAGAACCAGGCATCTACTCTCAGTGGGGCTGAGGATAGGGACGAAAAACTAGTTCAAACAGAACAATAGGAACCAACCGGTAGCATGTGAATATTCAACACAGCGAACAGGAGCATCGTGCCTTCCCAAAATATCTTCTCTGCCTTGATTGAACATAAGCCTAGAATGAACATTAGTATTTATTAGCGAAAGCAAAAGGACTGATAGTCATTAAGTTAACCAATCAAGACTTGAACATGGAAAACAAAGACAGATCATCTTGTTCAGAGTCAAGCTCAATATAGATAATAACCAGTCATGAATTATTGACCTGGAAGTTAAAGAGAAGCAGATTACTTAGGCAAAAGCAAACCCTCAGATATGCCTCATTTGGATTGAAAGCTTATGCGATAACAGTCCTATAAAAAAAAATACTGCAAACGAAAAATATCTGATCCTGAACGTGCAGATAACTCTGCTTTGACATTACTCCAAAAGCAAAACCGCTCGTAACATGAAAGAGGGGCCAAGTCAATAAGCAAAAGAAGAAAGAGCCAGGGAAGACTAAAAGAAAAACGTGGATTAGAGAGCGAAATTTCAACTCCACCAGGCGGAGAGATATTCAAAAAACAAAACCCTATAATTGGCGATAAAATTAAATAATCTATACCTTCTTACAGTGTGGTCGGCACTGGCGCTAAACCCAGAGGAATCATCGTGGAAGCAACAATCAAGAACAGCACCTCCGTGCATGAACTCTCCTCTCAATGTATTAGCGCTTGCATCGTACAATCGGACGCTCTAGAAAAAATAATGGAAACAACAAATTCAGATCTACAAATCAAAACACTAGCACACCAATTACCACAACTCGTAAAATTTCATGACAATGAAGGAAAGCGGATATTCATTAATCACAAAACCTTATCCCAAGAGGAGACCAGGAGATGATCGCTGTGATTGGAAAATCGAAGGTTGGAAATCCCATCCTTGGGAGGACTTGAGAGCTCCCGCACGTTGTTCAGCTGCGGTGGCGCCGTCATAACTGTTCTCCGATCGCGTCTTTGCTGAACTAGGGTTTAAGAGTGAGATGGACTTTGATTTAATCAGAGAGAGGCTGCTGAAAGAGAGAAAGAGAGAGAACGTAGAGGAAATATGGTGGAGTTGTGTTTGAAAAAGATAGGTGTGGGTTTACAGAAAACGGACGTGAGAGAATTTGAATTCAAACGGTAATCTTGTTTATTTTGAGGATCCGTCGCCGGCGTAGCTGTTTCGGATTTGGCGATGTCCGACCGCCGAGGTCCAACCAGTTTATATAGATGACGTGGTGGTCAAATGATGTAATTTTACTACCTATGAAGTAACCGAACTATGTCTTAAGGCCATTTAAAAGTTGTGAATCTTTACTTTATTGACCATTATGCATATAAATGGACACATACTTGTTTATGTAGTTATATATAGTTATATATATATATGTCTACGGTTACATGTATGACCCTATGTCTACGGAAGACTCTTCCAAAATAAATCAGTACATGAGTCTTAAGCAAATGAAATAATGAAAGTAATTACATGAGTGACAAATTAAAGGAAAGAAACTGTATGATAATATCTAGATAACGCGGATCTTGATGTGACCTGGTAATGCCTCCGATTTTATTGTGTGCTCGGCGATGGAGGTGAGTAAGCAGCCCTGTGTAGCTCAAGCAACCCAAAAGAGAGGCCAAGGACAACAAATGAAAGATAATAGGAGCGGATAAGAATGTAAGTAAAATAAATCACGTACCCCCGTCGCCTTGGTCAATAGAGGACCAAGGCAACCATCCAAATGTGTACGCCAACCCAAATGAGAGACTTCGTTGTGCCGAGTGTGTGTGTGTGTGGGGGGGGGGGGTGTGTTCGGGTGAATATATATACCTGTAACATAACATATATAAAGGTTGATAATAGAAGCTAAACGTGAAGAAAATATATTAATGAAAAATTTTGTGAATTAAGTTTTCATATATCTGATTTTAGATATCATGCTCCAACTTATGTTGATGGAGGCATCCTTCTTTACACCAGCTGTCTACGAGAGGTATGTATTTAATCGGGACAAATAGGATGAAACATTTGATATAGACACTCTTGGCTTTGACATCATCACATAGTTTATGCTTGAACATCATTGTAAGCGGATACATCATTCCGTACATCAACCACCTATCGAAAGCATGCATTTGACCAGGATGACATGTTTGACATGAACACCCTTAGTTTTGAGAATCTATCGCTCTTGCAGTACGTCAGAAATCTATAAGCAGACGTGCTGTAGACAGAGGCACAGATATATATACCATCTCCCCATATCAATATGTCGACACTACATTCATAGTCACAATCACATATGTTTGAAGAACTAGGTCCACCCAAACATAATAGAGCTGGCCAGAGGCCTAGACTCCAGAAGCGTTGTAGTATCGACGGCCACATTTGAGATGTATATTATATTTGTATCATATCTACGATATTTTTTATTGAGATATACTTGTACACATATTTGAGAGGTATTTTATGTTATTGTATTCCAGTTGTATACTCGTTTTATTGTTTATTAGATTTATTGTGTAAAAGTCCCATCATAATTTGGTTGTCAATCACAGAATTTATACAAAGTTAATAGTCTTCTTTTAAGGTCAAATGGTTGAATATTATGTTTTCTTTGTAGAATGATAATCTTATGGCAAAAGATTAAATATCACTTTCTCTATGTAGAATGATATAATCTTGTATTTTTCACCCGAGCATATTTCAGATGGTTCTATATTAAAATACATCATACGATTTATATCATGTATGTATCAAAAAGTTTGCATGCAACCATACGAGTTTCACTTTTCCATTACCGGATAATCAAACATATCAGCAAGAGTGAAAGCCCATAAAGTTATAAGACTGTATTTTATTTGCGTTCAAGACATAATACATGTTGTTAGGTTTGGACCTGCTTTTCATCTAATTGCAGTGCAAGATACATTCATCGGAAAACATTATATAAAAAATATGCAAGTCACACCGTAAAGTATAAGATTTTGAAAGTAAATTATAATAAATTGGGAAGGTGGGTGTGTCACACCATATGTTGCCTGTTGCCATGAATGATAAGATTTTATAGATTTTTTAACCATCAGACTTCTCATTCTTTTTCTTTTTGACATCCTATATATTTAATACATAGTGAGCTGTCCAGAACGTACTTTTAAATTTCCATGCTCAATTTAGTATCGTTACTACAATGTAAATAATATATATACACACACATATATATAATGTTTATTTTTTAATTTATATATATTTGTGTAATTTTATAATTATGTTGTTGACATTTTTTTTTGGGTGACAAAAGAGGAGGCATGCTGCCACCTTCACAAAAAAAAAAAAAAAAAAAATTAACATGAGAACCTGACTCTGGTTCTCTCCTAAGATCTTCAACAAATTTTCAGGATGATCATCAAGCTCTTCACTGTTCACTTGAGTTTTATGATCAAGATGAACTAAAACATCAGCCGCTCTATTACATTCCCTTGGTTGATGAGTGATTGTGACATTCCAACTACGGCTTAACAGGGTTAGGATTACTTCACCCACTTTTCTCTCATCACACGAGTCACCATGCGACACGTAGCAGCTGGAGGTGGTGAGGTTAGATGAGCGTCACCTATATCTAGCCTCACCACCCCTAATGCCACGTGTCGTGCGGTGACGCGTGAGGTGAGAGAAAAGTAGGTGAAATGATCTTATCCCGGCTTAACATGTCTCTACAATCTTTTATGATGAGGTTTTTATTGGAAAGATCATCCGGCCTATTAAGGATTGATAGCTGATAAATAGTCTTGATTGCCTAACAATACCGTTCTTTCCATGTTAGCAACAAGTCTTCTCTTATTGCTCGAAAGATAGTTCGGTTGGTGGATTTCAGAATTAAGAAATAAATATTAAAAGAATTATTCATTCCTAGTGTGTTTGAAGAGTACGTGAATCAATATATGAGTTTCATTTGGGTATCAAACTCATGTATTGATACGTAGGTTTCATTCGAGTATCAAAACTTATTCCTCCATTCCAGCTTGCCAACACGGCGCCCCACCATGTCGCCGTGTTGCCACTCTGCCACCGGTCCGCCGCGCCACCACTTTGTCACCACCCAGCAGCCTCGCCATATGGCTGCCGCCACCATGGCACTACTGCGCTGCCATCATGTCACCACCGCGTTGCTACCGTGCCACTACCGTGTATGTGTGCATACTTTAATTCCCATCTTAAATGTGTTCTAAACAGTATGTATGACAATAATACTTATTCCAGCTTCTATATCAAACGTATATGAATTTGTTTTTAAATGATATTTGGCTACAAGTACAATAATAATGCTTAGACAGAGAAAGTACAACATAATCTTATTCAAAGTAACTATAAGATAATGAATAAAATAGAAGATGTTTAACTAGTCTGATTTAGTTTGGGATTATACACTTCTCCACCATCCTTGATTTTATAATTTCCTTTTATTTTAATCCAATAATATTCCCAAGCCAAAGCACACTTATTTCGTAACCTCCTCTGTGTCTTTTTCTGTTAATTCTCAATTTAATTAATTTAATTCGCCGGAAAAGCCTAGCCATTTCTCCAGCAGAGAGCTAGTTCAATTCAATCGGTGTAGTTTGAAAGCCTTTGAAGCTCTGGTCAAATATATCTTCATCAAATTTGTTCTTGTCACTGCCATGGTGGTCTGTAAATGCCGCAAGGTACCCCCACCTCCTCTATCCCCCAATTATGTCTGCCTGTACCTGAAATTATATGTTACCGCAGCATTATAATTGATCTTATTTTTTAATTTGAAGTTTTTTTTGGCATGCGGTTTCTGATTGCTGTATTTAGGAATTATCAATTTCAGATCGGATCAGGATTTCCATTTTTAGCGTCCAAGATCGTTTCGGTTCAATTAAAATACCGGCTTTCTTTCAAACTTGTAATTTCGTTTTCTGTTTTTTTTTTTTAAATTTATTTTTCTAAATGTGGTCATGTTTGAGTGGTGGAATGGCGTCTTATGAGGTCGAAGTGAGCTTTAGTGCAGTCTCTTTACATGCGTTGGCACTATAATAGTATGATTTTTTTTTTTTTTTTTTTTTTTACGCAGCTGTATTATAGTGAACACGTTAATGAACTGGATGAAATTATTGACCTTATGTGAAGAACTTGAGGTTCATGGGCGCATTCAGCATTGCTTTTTTTTTTTTTCCTTTAACGATTCATAAAATTGTGAATATGTCGTGTATTCCTGCTCATTTTGCAAGATTGAGTGATTCAAAGGGTATGAGGATGTGCTAACTGTTTGGTGATTATGTTGGTTCTAGGCGACGAAATTATATTGTTTTGTTCACAAGGTCCCTGTATGTGGAGAGTGCATATGCTTTCCCGAGCACCAAATCTGCGTGGTACAATTTCAATCCTCGCTTTTCTGTGGTCATTCAATTTGGTTTTTGTTGTTTGCTTGATATAAGGTCATGTACTTGCAAAGTTGCAAGCGCCCCTTCGTGGGGATTTTATTTATTTGTTATTTGATTTTAAGACTGTAGACTTGGTAATACAGTGGAAACAGGCTATGAAAATCCTAGTGCTGTTCAAGTCTATTCTTTTTCCTCTTTTCATGGGAATGTCAGAGATGCCATATTTGCTCTAGGTACGCACGTATTCAGAATGGGTTATTGATGGAGAGTATGATTGGCCTCCAAAGTGCTGCCATTGTGAAACAAATATTGATGAAGTAAACGACACTCCAACCTCTCGTCTGGGTTGTTTGCGTATGTATTTCATGTGGATATATTTCAATTCTTCTGTTTTTAGGAAAGAATAAAGTTCATTTTGGTCTTTTTTGCTTTTTGCAGATATCATCCATACAAGTTGCTTCGTGTCACATATCAAAGGATTTCCACCTCACACTGCTCCTGCTGGATATGTGTGTCCAGCCTGCTCAACTTCAGTATGTCAATGACATAAAATTTTAAACCTTTTGTCGTGCTTCTTGGATTGATTACTAAGTAGCTGTGATGTTGGAATTTTAATGGTGTATTGTGATATACCTCCTTGATGCGGCTCTTAATGTCTTAGAGACTAGTGTAGCTTATGCCATGTAAGTCTCTGATATGACTTGTTGTCTTTAGATAAAACCTGCTTTCTTTTGTTTTTTTTAATAGGAAGCTTGTCTCTTAAAGTCATGTCTCTTTCCCAAATGTGTGTCAACAAGGCAAGAATATATGCTTTAGTTCCACAGGAAATTACAATATGGTGACCTTAAAGCTCATCTATAGGAAATAGGTGCAATTTCAGATAAACAGTTATAACAGTGTATGAGTGGACGGGCAAGCAGCAAAAGAAGAATGAACATGTTTGTAGCTGAAAACAGTTAAATTTTGGTTTTTGTAATAAATATTTCTTTCATTGTTAGTATGTGTCAATTGTCTTTTCAAGACTTGGGAATTTCGATAGTGATGCTGTGTGTTTATGATCTAAAACTATAGTTCAAATCATCAAAAGCAGAACTGAGCCCTTTCAATTGTTTTATGACTAAGATAAGATCTCATCCTTTTCAAGAAGAACGATACTGGGCCTTGTTACGTAGTGGACATGGGCACTGTTTGGTATCTGACTGAAATGTTATATCTGTATATTTTGTTTTTCCTTTTTTCCCCTTGGAATTGTTCTCACCTAACACGATGAATCAATGTCTGCTTTTGTCTTTCAATATGTAGTTGCTCTTCAGAGCTTACACTGCATTTCGTTTCTGTATGGCCAGTGGTGATGCTAGTTTATATACAGATTTGGCCTCCTAAAATGGTGAAGGATTCAGGATCTCTGCTTCATTCAAAGCTGAAGGAAGCTATTATGCAGGTAAATTCTGCTTTATGTGTACTACAACAATACTCAACTCTTATTCCAACCTAATGAGAATAGTGAGAGATACATCGAATTACTTACAAAAAAGAGAGATACATCGAATTCACTGCTGTCGATACATTTGTCTGTCCATTACTGATGCTAGTTTTTACAGTCCCCAAGGAAAAAATACATTTGAATTTTTCATGATATTTTTGTGTTGATTATAAGAATATAATATTTTTGCCCGGGTTGTTTTTCCCATGGTACTTTATTTCTGGATTTAGATATTCTGCTTTTAGTTTTTTCCCCCCTTTCTGCTTGAATGTATAAGTTAATTTGTTCCTAATTTTGATCTGTCATTGTACGCCACTACTTGGATGGTCTGATGCTGGAGCTATATATTTCATACACAATTCTTTTCTGTGATTCCTCGAAGTGTTATTGCCTTGTGCATCTTACTGATTAACTAAACTTGTCTCCAGTTCAGACCTGATTTTCTATTGCATAAAAGGTAGAAAGTGTCACTGGAGCGGTGTGTCTGTTGTGGTTTAACCATGAGTGCTATATGTTGGTGGTCTTCAGAGTGGATTAAACAGTTAGATGTAGCTTTTTCGTATGAAATTTACTTCATGGACGTTAAAAAAGTGCCAGTGACTTGTCATGCCATTAGCAGAATGAGAATTGGTCTATTCTGTTCTCATTTTTTCCTGCTTTAGAGGAATTGTTTGATAATTTAATGAGTATGGGGAATTTCACAATTCTTGATGTAGATAGGGAGCCACAGGGTTGCAGTTTTCTTGCAGTAATGACCCACATGTAAAGAAACTTTAGCAACCTCATACTCACGAGGTGTGAAAAAGAACTAGAAGTTATTGGGTAACACGCTGATTGACAGTTTCTTTTGGCGAGAAGCTAAATGTAAGTCTAGATCAAGTATGAAATGGTACTAATATAAGAAGAGACCAACTAATTAACATTAGATTGTATCACCAAATACTACTCTGTACATAATATAGGTCTGTTTCTAAATTATATGCTCGAAGTGTTCGTGGTATGTTCCGAGGTTCTGCTTCCAGGATGTTACAAACACCAGCCTGGTGAAATCAAGTACTTTGCCATGGTTGGCTCCTTCGCAGGTGAAGGGCTTGATGTAGTGTTTAAATGTGTAAGCTATGCTTTTCCCTAATAAGTGTTACCTCCCATTTTGAGTATCGTTTGAAGTTTTAGTGTACAAATTAAGAATGTGAACCAAGAATTTAGTTATTTGAGGAATAAGATTAAAATATCAGCGAAGTATTATTGATATGGTGGTCGAAATTGTTTGAGAATAACAAAAATAAGATTAATGTGGGAAGAAAGGTAATTAAAATGCTTCAGTGGTGTTTGAACTGACAAATAGTTAGTGACAAACTTTCTGCGAAGTGACGATTATTAATGGATGGAGTAGTAAAAACTTATAGCTATGGTTATAAAGTGTGAACCTGTACTCGAATTTGCAAACTGAGTCTGAATCAAACACAATCTGTTTCCTTTGAGCAACACCAAGATTCCCCATCTACACAACTCATATTTAATTGTAAGCTTCATGCCTATTTGTGTCATGGGTACCCTCATACTTTTAATCTGGGCAATTGCACTTTCTGTATAAGTTTGTTTTGCGATTTGAATTGCTACTTTTATGTATGCATGCATATGTTATAAATTCCTTTCCATCTAGATGCTCATTTCGAATTTTCTTAATTTGTGTAGGACATGAATCAATTATTAGCATGTGCCTCCTTCTGGAGTTCTTTGTATCTTATGTAGTTGATGAACTCCTAACTTTTGTCTCTGGTGCTCATCTTTTGTTGTTTTTTCGGGTCAAAACTGAGTCGAGGACCTTCCTTGTCCTGATTTAATTTAATTTGGTGGACACATCCTGCTATTGAAATATGTTTTTCATGCTTTCTCCCTAGACCTTCATTGTATCAAATGTAGGTAACAAGTTGATGGAAGAGTTGTAGGTGGACTTTTGAAATGGAAGATAAAGATGATAAAGTCTTTTTTCAGTATTTACTGAATTGAGTATATGATCCTTTTGCTTATGTTATTTCTTGCTGAGTCTTCACTTACAAACCATGTCTTGTTGCTTTTATAGTTACATGATTGCACAAAGAACTCATTATTCCTTTTTCTTTTTTTGAATTTTAAGGCCTGTGTTTTGTATAAGTGATCCAGGTTGTTACTAGGGTTTTAAGGTAATTATGATTTGAAATTTGTGGCATTTGCAACTGGTGACAATTTTTTCCGACTTCATTTTAGTTTTTGCCAAAGATCCATGCTACCCAGCCCCACTTCATTTGAATATGGCTCGAGTAGTGTTGTTACTCTGAAACGTGGACAGTTTTTTCCTCAGTTATTTTTGAACCTTTGATACAATACATAAGAGCGAAAGCTTCTATTGCTGTTTTCTTGGAGATCTTGTCTTATCCCTGGGATCATCTTGCATATATATTGTTGCTTTGCTTATAAACTTATGATTTCTTCTGCATGTATGTTATTGCCTATTGCAATTCCCAGTCTCGATTCTTGAGTTAGGCTGACTTTTTCTTAGTAGATAATGATTCGCATCTTACCCCCAAGGCCATAACACTCCTGCCAGCCCCACAAAGGTGTATGCATACACACGCGCATCGAAAAAAATATGATTTTGAACTTTTCTGTTAGATATTAATTATAGTGGATGTGCCTCTTTTGGCAATTGGATGCATATCTTCTCTTGTTGTATGCCTTGTGATTATTATTTGTGGAGTTTCATTTACAAGGTTCATGGATTTATGTAATTGCATTTGCTTTTGAAGACGGGGTTGGAGAAGAATTTGTTAGGAAACCTTCCGGTTTCATTGCGTGCGGTAGAAGCCCGGGCTCCTCCTCCAGCCTTTGCTTCAGATCCCCTGATTTCAGTCAGTGGTAGAGAAGTTGCTGGAAGCCTGTCCTCTACCGCTGAAAAAGACGCTGAAGGAAACTTAGGTATTGTTCAGTTGGACTCAAATACAGTAAATGGTGATATTGTGGAGGTAAATGATTCCAATTCAGCATATCCATCAAATAAGGAGCCCAGCTTTCTGAAAAGCGCAAGTCCTGGGGTAAGGGCTACTGATTTGCCTTTTTTCTTTCATCCCGTTCTTATGCCTTTTGTCTTGTATGCTATCACATACTTGTGAACACTGAATGTGTAACAGCCTAGTGCTACCACCCGAAAAAGTGCAATTCAATATGAGAGGCAGAATTCTGAAGCTTCATATTATGCTGACGATGAAGATGGGAACAGGAAGAAGTATACGCGAAGAGGTGAGTAACCAACTTTTTCAGGTGATGGTTGTAGAATATACTCCATGTACTTTGGTGATAACATTGAATATCCATTGTTGATCTGTTATTTGCAAAAAATTTGAATGCTAAACCCTGGAAATTTCTTGTTTGCAGGACCATTGCATCATAAATTTCTTAGGTCTTTGCTTCCGTTCTGGTCTAGCTCATTGGCTACTTTACCGGTGACAGCACCATCAAGGAAAGATGGATCAAATTTGGATGACATTCCTGAAAGTCGCACAAGGAACCATAGATCTTCAAGAATGGATCCAAGAAAACTACTACTTATCATAGCCATCATGTAATTTTTATTCTGTCCCTTAAATTATTGACCTATGTCATGATTATCTGAACAAACTTGGGAAGCATGTTGCAGGATGCATTTCTTGCTGCATAAGATTTAATTTAGTCGAATCAATATAACCATAGGAAATTTGAGATTTCCCATTATGTAAAGATATAATCTCGAGCAAAAATATCAAGCTTCTTGGAATCATGCTGTTGCCAATTTGTTTGCTGAGTTCAACAGTCACTTACACGACCTTGATTTATATTAGCCTAAGCTTTTCTGGAGGCCCTACATGCAGTATAGATACGCTGAAAATCTAGTCTTTGAAATTCATTGATAGGCAATTTTATGTGTATTCAGTTATAAGAATTCGATGAAACTTGTGGATAATTCTGAAGATTTTGTCTGCGGCCTTCCTAATTAATCTTTTACCACACTATATATGTTGAGTTTCCTGATTACCAACTATCAACTACCATTGTCTTTCGATTTTTTACATGCTTGCTGAAGGGCCATGGCGCCATTGTTGCTTGCAGGGCCTGCATGGCAACTATGGGCATTCTGTATTATAGGATTTCCCAGCGTGGCTTGGATGAGCTGCAGTAATGTACAACCTATTGCTGCCATGGTGGCCTGGGCTAATGATTGCTTTACGGGTGTAAGCAGCGCTTCAGATTGTTTGGATTTTGGTTTGTTAGTTCAATATTGTTCTCATTCCTCTTGAGGTGATCAAATCTGGTGTCTGTGGACCGTGCAAGTTTTATCATCAATGATAACCCATCTCCGTTTTCTGAAGACCTCTTGTTTTGCAAATCTGCTTTACATCCTTGATCTTCTTGTAAGCGCCATCCCTTCCCCATCTCTTTTGTGGAACATCTTGTAGAGGGATTTTTTTTTTTTTTTTTTTGGTTCTCTCAAATTGTTTTTGTAATTATTGCTTTTCAGCTATGCATGCTTAAACTAGTTGAGGCTATCATGTTTGGAGGTTGATTACAGTTGAGATATAGTTAGTTTCCTCCACTCAACGTCTCTTTGATGTAATGTAGTGCATAATCATTCACAGATATAGAGTGGCGGTTATATATTAGCGTAATGTGGTCGATTTAGATTTGGATTTTCTACTGTGTCAACTTCCTTTCATTTGTGATAGTCTCTACCCTTTAGCTTTATGGAGAGAGAGAATTAAAGTTAAGGAAGGGGAGACATGATATAGGGGCACCTTAGAGCATACTTAGAGGATTAGATAGTCTCTACACTTTAGGTTGACTTTGCATTTTTTTGTTTTGGTTTTTGCCTTTCAACTATTTGTGCATATCCAATGTTCTCACTATTTTAATATCGGAAACTTTCTATTTATGTTTAACGAAATCCCTTCGTTAGTACATATTCCTATTATTGTACTATCTATGGAGGGACATATAGAGTCGGGGGTCTCACTAGAAGCAAACTCTCTATCCTTTGGGATGGAGGTATTGTTTGACTGCCTCTCACTCTCTCCAGACCCTAGCGATAGCTTTTGCTGTCGTTGGGATATACTGGATATGATTGTTGTTGTTGTACTGTGTCAACTTCCATTTTTACAGGTAACAAACTAATCATGCTTCCATGTAAGTGGTATTCGATGTTCTTGTATTTTTATCAAAGTTGATGCCGATTTTCATTACTTTGATAGTTTAATTTGTTGGGTCTGAAGTTCCAATAATACATTATTATTTCTTTTGTCTTGAGGTGGGAAATATGTTTGGTGTTTATACCTTCGTATGCATGATCTAATGGCGCAAGATTTTTCTGTTTATGTGCTTCCATTTTCAATGTAGTGAATGACACATTTTTCTTTGATTTTGGAATATGATATAATAAAACAAAATGACTCACTAAATTGGATGTGCGAAGTAGCAGTTGATCGACACAGCTTGACGCAATTTTCATTATAGGTCATCGGGAAACAACCTTGATGTGTTTCTAATACATGTGTATGGTTGCGTACATTCGACCTCCATATCCCGACATAAACGGAAACTTCTAAGGTAATGGAGGTAATGTTGTATACTTTTTTTGTGTTATACAGGAGGCGTCGACAATTTTTTTAAATGATTTTTGATTTGTTTGTAATAATGAATATTCGTTATGGTAGATCATTCTTATACTTTCATTTTCGTTACATGCATAAAGGAAGCACGTTTAATGAGGAATGCTATTCGTGTTATTTTAATAGATCATGATATACATGCTTGGTACAAAATTAGATGCTCTCGTATTAAAAGGTTTCTTGTTTCCTTTCTTTTTTCTGAAAATGAAAATTTTATCCAAATTTTTTTTTTTTATGTTACTTGGTGCGAGCAGGGCTGATTAACGAATCAAATGCTTCAAGTTTAAATCGTGTTTGGTTTGAATTTGTTCGATGATTCTGATGAAACGAGTCGAGTTCAAACACCAAATTAGATTCATTTACTTAACGAGCTGAGTCAAATTGAGTTTAACTCGTTTAAAGAGTATAACATTATGATCTGAATTCAAACAAATCTTCAAACTCGACATATTAAACGAGCTGAGTCAAGCAAGTTTTGTTAATCTTATTAAACCAAACTCAAAACTCGCTAATTGGCTTTGCTCGGCTCGTTAACAGAAACGATCCCAAATATCAGCCGAGTCAAGCATATCTTTATAATATCATCATCATCATTCGTACCCAGTATATCCTGACGAAGCAAAAGCTATCGCTAGGGTCTGGGGAGGATAAATGACAGACAAATAATACCTCTGTCTCAAGGGATAGAGTCTGCTTCCAGTAAAATCCTCGGTTCTATATGTACATGCATCTTTACACTAGCATATCTTTACACTAATGCATAAACACGATGTCGAATTTAATTCGAGTTAATTACATTTAGATTTTATTTTAAAAAAACGTTGAGAAACATAAAATAGTTTTAAATATATTTTTATTGGCATTGATGTCTTCAACGTGGGGTACCTACGGTCATGTGTTAACTGTCCTACATTCTTTACATTTTAATAAAAGGGCATTTCAAACTAATATATGTTTTTTAGCTAATGATACGTTTATGAAAGAAATGCTATATGATACATACAATTCACCATGAATTTTAAGCATGTTTGGAGTATGTTCACCAGTTAACAAATCAAACATCCAAATGTTCGAATTTGTTTCATTTAATACGAACCTTAACTTCAAAGGTTGTCGGTGCTTTGATGGTAGAATTTTGCGGCCGATGTAATTCGGATAATTTAGTTTATTTCATGTTTGAAGCAATTTGAGTCCTGTGTTCTAATTCGAATGGAGTTCCTTCAGACGACGGACCTAAAAACTAACGAATATGAAAGGTTGAGGCTTTCGGGTATATTTCAGTCGATACTCGCGTTGAGACATTGCTCCACAAAGGCGCAGGTTCGAACCAGGACATACTGCTATCTGAGCCAATAATAGCGAAACCATTGTATCCGGCCCAATTATGTTAGAAGGTTGCTGGTCTGGTTTGCAGTAGACACCTGGATCTCTAGCAAAGCCTTGCCAACTTAGAACTGGATGAATTCCTGATTTACATCCTCCATGAAGCTCTTTAAGGCTGAGATGATGGAGGCCCATAGGACTGGATGAATTTCTGATTTACATCCTCCATGAAGTTCTTTAAAACTGAGACGATAGAGACCCATAGGACCAGAGGTATAGACCTTTTGCTCCCTAATATGAAAAGTTGAGATAGGGCGTTGAAAATGATGGTTCACTGGCCTAACACACCAATATACAAATATGCCAACCAACTGGCCAATAGCTACACAAATAAAGTGAAGAAACGTACAAGGAATTTCTTCAAGTAGAACGTGGATTTTAGCACGCCGTTTAGACAAATCCAGGGGACAACATACCAAACAATAGGTATACACGGTACAATTTTCTATTCTGATTTGCTTTTTCTACTTCTTGTCTCATTCTCTTCTTGGGACACTAAACATAATCTTAATTTTCTTATCAATTTCTTGTAATACGAAAAATTGATACTCTGACTTCAAGGGTCTCTATTATTCGGTCCCAAAGAGATTCTTGAAAGATGTAATCAGAAAGTCCAACGGCTTCTTAAACGAGAGGTCCTTATTTGGTGCCTACAAGATGTCAAGCTTAAGTTCATCCTGGTATAAAGAAGTGATAGCAGGACTTTAACAGCCACACTATAACTGTTAAAATTCAAACAACGAGAGGTCCTTATTTGGTGCCTACAAGATGTCAAGCCTAAGTTCATCCTGGTATAAAGAACTGACAGCAGGACTTCAACAGCCATCCTATAACTATTAAAATTCAAACCAACTACATCTTATAATACGATCTAACATCTGAATAGGAACTGATTTTCTTACCAATTTCTATTACAGACAAATCAAAAGGGCCGATGACAGGCGAAAGGTCTTCCTGGTAGAAAAGTTTCTTACCAATTTTCCGATTGCTTCGCGGACCCCTGAGCTCAAGTTCATAAAACAGTAATCTTAATAGTTGTTCTATAACCATTTTTAAGTATAAAGAAATCTTTGATAGATATCTTTAGCAGACTTTTTCGGCAGACTTATTTCAGCTTATCTATTATCAAACACCAATTAAAATATTTATCACCTTTTTTTTTTCAGATTATGTATTTATTTACATTATCAAATTAGTGTCAAATTTGAAAAACATTACGAGGGATCGCATACCAACAACAACAACCAGTGCCTTAGAGGCTACCGTTTATTACGGACTATGTGATATTACCCATTGTCTTAGAGACTCCCGTCTATCACGCGGTATAGGGATCGGATGTACGCAATCATATCCATATGTTAAAAACACACGGACGACGTAGGCAACCATACCAAAAATGACTTAATTATTATCAAATTTACGAGTAAAGAAAAAGTCAACCAGAAGAAGAATAAAAGACAAAGTCCCCATATTTGAAGATAAGGTACTTGGTTGAAATATATCTTCTTATTTTCAAGACTGCGTGACGCGTAATTCTTCCCCATGGCTATACTTTTAAGACCGAAAGTTTGATTAGTTTAATATTTAATTTACAGCTCCGTCACTCAATAAATTCAGTGAGACAATAACATTTACGTAACGATGTTTGCCGCATAATTTTCAAAACTTGACTTATTATTGATCGCTCATACTATGTTCATTTTCTGTTACTATTAAATTCAGTGGTAACATATTTTATAAGTTTAAAGGCACAATTTAGATGACAAGCTGAAAAACCTCTTTCAAAGTTCACATATGAGTACATGACAACCCCCTCTTTTTTTTTCCTGAATTTCCTCACTAACACACTAACACATCATATATCTATTATTATGTCATTTACATTGTATATATAGAGACAGGAGTCTCACTGGAAACAAACTCTATATCCCTTGGGATAGAGGTATTGTTTGCCTGCCACTTATCCTCCCCAGACTCTAGCGGCAGCTTTTGCTGTCGTTGGGATATACTGGGTACAGATGATTATGACGGTTTTTCTTTAACTCAAAGCATCTTATGGCTAAAAAAAGGAAATTTAAGTTGAAAGGAAGAATGTGAGTCAAGTTTGTGACGTTCAAATTGATTGATAAACAACCGAACCGATCAAATTCAACAAAAAAAAAATGATTATAGTGGGGTGAAATTCGTCTTTTCCTCTAAAGCGTGCTCCTACCGAATTTCAAAATGTAGCTGTAAAATTCATTGATTCAAAACGTCTCGAAGTCAATTCAATTATTCAGTTGGTATTCGAATTAGTATATTGCAATTAAAAAGTAACAAGTTTGAATCTAGATACGTACATCGTGCATACAGTACTGATATCTGAGTCAGTAATGACTTATATCGTTATATAAGACCCAATTAGGTTAAAAAATTACTGATCTAATTTGCAGTAAATAACTTGTGTAAGTTCATGTCCACGCTTTACCAATCTTAGAGACGGTTGAACTTCTATTTATATTTTACATACAACTTTGTAGAGTTAGGAAATAGAAGCTGCGAAATTAAGAATTTGACATTTTGCATCTAGATGTTCACGAGTTAAGGTGGGGAGGGGAATAAAAAAAGGCGGCTCCAGCGTACTGTCTTAAATGTGCTTTCTTCCTGGTCAGGTATTATTTGGACCGCTCCCAGGGGCATAGTCCAGTGGTAAATGGTAAAGGTGATTGGAGCTAGAACCCCGACGTCTCGAGTTCTAGTCTGTGTGGAGACAATCCTTGTTGAAATATTACAAGGGTTGCCTCTGGGCTGGCTGAGTCTCGAATGTCCTCTCCCTTTGCAGGGCTGCCGGTGGAGCACATCCCTCGATTTACATCTCACCTGGCTAAGGGGCCTCTTGTACAGGTGGGGGAAACCCACTCCCTCATCAAAGGTATTATTTGGACCTGAAGGAGAACATGTTAAATATTATGATGGTTACTTTTAGGTAAGAGAAAATATGATAACGAGGCAGATCTTCTCTTTGGTATATTTGTCACATACATTACGACAAAAACACATATCCAGCATATCCCAACAATAGCAACCATTATTGTTAGAGTCTGAAGAGGGTGAGAGACAAACAAACATTACTAACTCTGTTCTAAAAATGTTGTAAACATTTGTTCACGTTGTGGTATGTTTCATCGTTGATATTATGCATAAGTTTGGTTGCTTTTATGCATAAGTTGACAAAACCGAGAACTACTTATAACTTTAATAAGTAAAACAATGCATTTGATGATTTAAAAATTGATTTAATATAAGAATCAATTTGGAATAGGCGGGATAGGATCCCCTCACCGCAAGGAGGTGCGGTGACGCGTGACCGCGCGACACGTGGCAGCAAAGGGGGTGGTGAGGCTAGATGCAGGTGACCCTCATCTAGCCTCACCACCCTCTCTTGCTGCCACGTGTCGCGTGGTCACAAAAGAGGTGAGGAAAGTGGGGGTGAGGAGATTCCAACCCGGAATAGGCAGGTATATATCCAGGACTGTTTTCATCCATCATCATTTCTCCCTGCGTTGAAGTATCAGGTGGTGTTTGGTTGGGGGTTTAGAAATGAGGAAATTTATTTGGAGGAACCTAAACCTATCGAAGTTGTTTGTTTGGGGAAATGAGAGGTATGACTATCACTTTGATATCTAAGTATTTGGCAATGGATATTGTTTTTTGATATACTAGCCACTTATCTATCAATATGGGGAACGAGGGTATGGCCGGTCAACGCTGCCGGTCCGCCTGCCGCTGGCCGGTCACTATTCCGGCCGGTCAAATATTTCCGGCCATTTTTCCGGCCGTCCAAATTCGATACCCATTTCAATTCCGATACATTTCAAACAACATCAATGTCTATCATACCTATTCCCACTTCAATACCAAACAACTATCATTTTTAGTCTCAAACTCATATCCTTCAAACTCATATCCTGTCATACCCATTCTGATTCTGATTCCGATATGCAAGTGCGAACCAAACACCATCTCAGTGTCAATGACCCAATGGTTTTCAGGCCTATGGTTTTTTTTTCATGATAAAAGTATATTATAATTTGAAACAACAACGATCATATCCAGTATATTTCAATAATAACAAAAGCTATCACTAGAGTATGTAGTAATCGACATGCAAACAATACCCCATCCAAAGGATAGACAGTTTGATTCAATTGATTGCCGTGAGAACCCGACTTTATATATTATTAATTGATTCCTGACTCTACATATTATAATTTAAGTAATTTCTTATAAATGACGAGGTGTTACTATTTTTTAAAAGAAATGGATAAGATTAATGACGAACTGACAAAAATGCTTTCAACTAACTCCCCGCACGCGGGGTCGCCATGGTCAAACTCGCTGACTTTTTGAATTCTAGACCTCAGATTATTCTCCCTCAAGGTTAACTAATCAATTGTTGCTTTTTTTGCTTTTAGGTTATAAATAGACGTCAGCGGCATTTAATCAAACACATAACAGGCATCCAATAGGAAAAAAATCATTCAAGAAAAAAGATCAATTGCAAAGGAAAGAGAAATGGAAGGTCTAATCCCCCTTCTGATTAACGCAGTGAAGAGACAAAGGCCAAATAACACTTACCGGTGCCTCTCCGATGCATCTAATCGGAGCTTCCACTTGCTGACCGGAGATTCACTTGAAGGTTCATCTCATCGGCGAAGCATTTCTGAAGCTTCCACTTCGGTTGCTTCAAGTCCGAGGCAGTTGAACAGCTATCAGATTTCGAGCGCAACTGCTAACATGGGTCCGACGGTGGCGAAGGGAGGAGTAAAATTTTATGATTATAATTTCCATTAGTATGGAGCACAAATATAGCTCTGTGTATAAATTCACACACTAGTGTGGGAAATGACGGTCCGTGCAAAGGCAAGGGCGACGGCTTGTTGTTTGTTTATGCAATAAAACGTGCAACTTATAAGTTTATTTGTTTTTAATTCTTCATTTATTGCGTGTTGTACTTTTGATGATATATGTTCATAGAAGTGTTTATGTAATTTGGTAATGTCAAGGCACCTGTCCTGACCTGCAGAGTAGACCTTTGGTAAAGGTAAATTTACATCCAGATAGAAATAAAAGAATCCTACTCTTAGTTCAAGAATTGGTCAAAAGAGAAAGTTAACTTAAAGAAGAAAACATTTGCCTTCAAAGAATGGTAAAGATTAAAGGGGAAAAAAAGAGAAAGAGGAGACCTAGATTAGAAGGCAAGGACTACAATTTTTAACAAACCTAATTTTAGATAATGATTAAGGATCACCTCAAATAATAAAGTTTTCAATTTCAATGTCAATGTCTTTCCACAAATACCTTTTTCCATATCATCAGAAAGCATGAAGGCGGGACTTGGACCAACTGATAAGGTTGTTGTTCTGTGACCTTGAGGTCACGGGTTCGAGCAACTGGTCCTGCACAAATACATGAGCCTAGTACATCAGGAACGATCGTGCCATTAGAGAGCGTCTCGGCAAGATCCACTGCGAACACAATTCAGAGCACAATGACTAACAAATATCATATACTTGAATGCCAAACGGAAAATTGTAGAAACCTGGTCTAGTAATCATTTAGAAGAAATTAGGCATCCTTGCCAGCCAACTTCATGTTAATAGAAAAAACAATTAAGTGGCTGTGCTGTGACATACTCCAACATCATCCCAGTTACAGTAGCCTGAACAAAAGGAAAAGAACAAGCAGCATCCGAAAGTTGGAAAAACAGAAGTAGACAGTTTGATCTTTCAAGTGCAATCTTTTAAAGTTCCTAAAACATAACCATCATATGAGTTATAACTGAGAAAGACCAGCCACAATTGTACCAGAACCAGAGTTTATAGTCTCAAAGTTCATAACAGAGCTCATTACTGGTTGCTGAAAATGTCCTCTCACTGTTTGTACTTTTGCTAAGACTAATTTGGAAGGTATCAGTTCCTCCAAGTCCCAAAGCAACAGAGGGAAAAAAGTCTGTATCCAAAGGGCAGAGTACAAATATTGCAGAACGACAGATAGGCGTTCCCGTTGCACTAACCTCCCGCGTTTGTGTAGGATCTGGGGAGGGGTCGGATCGCTCTGATGTATGCAGCCTTATCCTACAGAAGCTGTTTCTGCGGCGAATCCGTGACCTCAAGATCACAAAACAACAACCTTACCAGAACGACAGATGAACTCTGTTAAACACATGAGCATGAAATACCAAGAAACCTGCACTCTATCTATAAATTTCAGGAAAAACAGCATTGCGCCTTACAAGACACAGTGAAACTGCAAAAGAGCATAGTAACCAGACTGGGTGAAACTCTCACCCATTTTCAAAGGAACATCAAAAGACAACCAGGTTCCACTACAAACTTGATGAGGTGCGGGAGAAGAGTGCACAAAGAAAACTACTCTTCACATATTATGATCCCCAAGGCATTCTTTACCACACTTTCAGTAATCCTTCCAATGCCCCCAATCTATTGAACAATTTCCTCTTATTAAAATTCCATTAGAAATCTACTACAACAACAACATTACCCCATTGCCTTAGACGCTCCCGCCTATGACGGGGTATGGGGGGTTGGATATACGTAACTATACCCATGTGTTAGAAACACTAAGAGTTTGTTTCCCGATGACCCATAATGATGCGTCAAGCTATGTCGATCAATTGATACTTCACAATATAAGAAGCGCATCCAATTTAGTGAGTCATTTTGATATTTTCCATCATATTTTAAAGTCAAAGAAGTGCATGTTCTTGACTCCATTGGAATTGGAAATGGAAACTCAATTAGAAATCTATAAAATTGAAAAAAAAATCCATGGAGAGCAAAAGAGTATTTTCCAGTTCAACTATCACCAAACAGATAAAAGAAAATACAAAGACAAAGTGATACCTTCCTGATTGAAGAACGTCATAACAGCCATTCTATGGTTTGGTAAAATAAACTGACCATTGGGCTTGTTAATGTCGGAGCAAAACCTTGTAGAAAAGATTCAAATACCCAGAAATGTGAGATCCAGAAGTAAACAAGACATGCAGATTGGCATAATGGGATGTAGCAAGCTTCTTCCAGAAAAAAAAAAAAAAAAATTTGCACTTAACTAAATCTGAAAGAAAAGTTGCAAGTTAAACGCAAGCCTAGAATTTTTGATGATCCAAAGGACAAGATATGTGGTTGTTGGTTAATTTCCTTGTTATACTAGATTATAAGTTTCCTATATGTTAGGAGTTTGGATATGGTATGTTTCCATAATGGTATTTATCTATTCCTTTAGGGTTTATGTTTAGTTTAGACAAGTTTAGTCTATAAAAGGGGGCAGCCGGCGAATGCAAAGGTGCCCAGTTTAGGTGTTCGGTTTTGAGTTATTTATCGAATAATAAAATGTGTTGTGCTTTATACGCGTTGTGTTCTTTGAATCCGTTGTTTACTTCAATTGGTATCAGAGCAATTGTTGTTACTTCAATTGGTATCAGAGCCGAGGTTGCGTGAAGAGGGAGGAGTCACCGTGGTAGGGTTTCCGTGTATCGGTTGATCCCGGGAGGAGGCTACCGTGTTCTTCATATCAGCAAGGGCCGGATTCTGTTCATCTCTGTTGAAGATTCGAGTTAAGAATCTTCAAGCACATCACTGTAGTTTGCGTTATAAAAAAAAAGGGGCCGGCCATAGTAGATGGTGCACCAAGAGTGCCAATTACAAATTCCGGGTAGGGTGATTGGTGAGTCAATGCCGGGTAGGGTCATTGACAAAGGTGCCAAGAAACGTAGTTCGGTTTTGAGTGATTTTCCGAATAATACAAAGCGAGTTATGTTTTGTATGCGCACGTGTGTTGTGTTTTGAATCCGCTATTACTTTAATTGGTATCAGAGCAATTGTTGTTACTTCAGTGGTCAACAGAAGAACATACAAGGGTCTTACAATCAGTCTTGAAATCATTATATTAGTATAGTCCTTCTCCCTTTTTACAAATCTTAGCCTCAGGAAATAAAAAACGTTTGCGATGCACCAGTCTTCTGCATTTGTACAAGATCCAGGGAAGGGCCGGATAATATACGCATTCTTACTCTATACTTTATGAAAGAGGCTGTTTCCGCAGTTCGAACTCACGACCTCGAAGTCGCAAAGCATCAGCTTTTCCAGTTGTTCTGATGACCGCTCTACTCAGCCTCAAGCAATAAGAAAAGTTTAATCGGCCTGAGTGCACATTAAATGGGTGGAGAACCCTCAAACTAGGCATGTACTTATCCGTGTTCTTTCAATTTTTTTGTTTCTCTCCAATACTTTAGACTCCCACATAATTCACTTATACAGATTTATAGACTGTGCTACTGAGAAAGTGAGTTGCAAACTCACTCAGATTACATCACAATGAACATGAAGACAACTTATTCTGACAAGTATTACAATTTCTTACATAAAAAAAAAAGAAAAGGAAAGAGGGAACTATAATTAAATCTCTATCTCATATTCTATCAAACTAGATAAGATAATACCATTTCTATTAGGTTCACAAATATGTAATACATATGACATTGTCTTGCCTAATAAGATAAGATATAAGATAGAAAATTAAAACCATGTTTAACGCCAAAAAGTGCAAAGAACTTTAATCTAGACCCAATACGAATCCGTTTTCAAAATTTTGTTTTATTATTGTTTCATATTGCCTATGACAATCAATAAATAATATTACAAGAACACATAACCTCTTAAATTTTGAGACATTAAAATGAAGAGTTCCCTTGTTTAACCTCTGTTGGCACAATCAATCCTGTACCAAGACGCAGTCGTATACTGTGTGCAAATGAAACAACGAAATAAATCAAACCCGGGGCGAGTCAAGGACTCTGTCCTTAAGACGTATTGCTCCGGTATACTGTGCCCAACCGGTATGAGCAACCGTCTCCCAGGATACAACGGGTACCTGTTCAGTTGAGCGGCACTGCTGAACTTGAACTCCTTCGAACTCTAGAATGTCCTGACTTCTCCCGGACAATATGCAAGACTCACGTGCTTATGAATGCAAAATGCTTTGAGATTGCTAAGAGCTTAAGGTGTGTAAATGATTGCACCCTTAGCACTCTTTATATAGGGGAGTCGGTTGGAGGACAAGGTACCGTGACCGTTGGATCAAAACCGAAGTTTAATTTACGCCGTTGGATTAAAACCTCCTATCCAGATTAGGACGGTTTAATCTCAGCCATTAGATTGAAGATAGATTATCAGGTTTAAACCTGGAGCGTTGGATGGAAACCATATTCGGTTAAGCAGTTAAGACAGTTTAAATCTCGGCCGTTAGATCAAAGCTATCTTCCCTGCCACCATTAGATCATAACAGACTGATCTTATTTTGAATGGAGGAGGATAGAGTTTGATTCATTTTGAATCAAATCTGCCAACAGAATCAAATCTGCCAACAGAATCAAATCTGCGCCTGCTGTCAGACTTCGATCGATCACATCGATCGATCGAAGTGACATCAATCGATCGATGTGATCGACTGATGTCTAACTGAGTACATCATTCGATCAAATTGATCGTTCTAAGGGACATCGATCGATCGAAGTGATCGATCGATGTCCTCCGATCCACTTTGATCGATCAATCAAGCGATCGAAGCTTCCTGATCCACTTCGATCGATGACATCGATCGATCGAAGTGACATCGATCGATCGATGTCATCGATCGATGTCCGTCAGAAGTTTTTACGCCACGTGGACACTTCCAACGTGGCATTCCTCCATACGGGTGACACGTCACCCATCCACAACATTTCCATCTACTTTGAGCATTAATTTCACATTCACACAATACATAATTGAGTGAGATCACATCCTAACATTAACTACACGTTAAGGATTCATTAAGCTCATAGTACGTTGCACAAGTCTTGCAACTTCATAACGGGCCAAAGCCCAATCTTCAACATCCAACGATGGGCCAAGCCCAACCTTAATTCTCCAACAATCCCCCACATGAATGTAAATTAATGCAGACACTTATGCAAACTCTGAGGAGAAGTCAGACAAGAAAATATTGCATCAGAAGAGGTAGCTTCTGGCTTTGAACCTTTCATAGTGATGTATCATCGGATCCACTCGGCTAAGTAGTGACTTGATGTCTTGAACTAGTCAGCCTTTGTTGTAAACCAAGACAATGATACTCACACAATATTTTCTTTAACACCCTTTTGGTTCTCATGGTTGTGTTCGTTTTGGCCATGAACAACCTGGTTTCAGAAAGTGTTTTAGAGAAACCTTGCCACCCAGACTTTCTCATAGAAACGGCCCCACTTCACACTTACATAGGTGATTCCTATCAAGAGTATTCTGCCATACTCCACTCGACGCATCAAGATATAGGACATCATTAAAAGCCTTAGCTTACCCTGAAATCTCTGCAGACAGCACTTTTGTCAGACGGAATGAGTAAGTGCTAACTGAATCTTCATAACTTAGTTGTCCCATTGAACCAAGATTCTGGGATCTCCAGTCAACAAGGTTGGGTTACCATTACAAAGACTCATGCATTATGGGCTTCAGTCCCATTCCGTTTGTCAATCTTGACATCTGATCTCTAGGCAAGCCTTTTGTAAGCGGATCCGCAAGATTCTCCATTGATTTTATATAATCTATGGAAATCACGCCATTAGAGATCAACTGTTTAATGGTATTATGTCTTCGACGTATGTGTCGTGACTTACCATTGTAAATGCTGCTTTGCGCACGTCCTATAGCTGACTGACTATCACAGTGTATGCTAATAGGAGCTATCGGCTTAGGCCAACACGGAATATCTTCCAGAAAATTCCGAAGCCATTCAGCCTCTTCCCCAGCTTTGTCCAACGCTATGAACTCAGCTTCCATAGTGGACCTAGCAATGCATGTTTGTTTCGTGGATTTCCACGACACAGCAGCACCACCAATAGTGAACACGTACCCACTGGTGGACTTCGAGTCCTTACTATCTGATATCCAATTTGCATCACAGTATCCTTCTAATACTGCTGGATATCTCGTGTAATGTAATCCAAGATTCATTGTGTATTTCAAATACCTCATTACTCTGTTAAGAGCTTTCCAATGATCATCACTTGGATTACTCGTAAATCTGCTCAACTTGTTTACTGAACAAGCTAAGTCTGGTCTTGTACAATTCGTTATATACATCAGACTCCCGATCACCTGAGAGTATTTCAATTGAGCCACAGGTTCGCCTCGATTCTTCCTTAAGTGCATACTTAAGTCGAGCGGGGTCTTTACCGGTTTCACATCATCCATATTGAACCGTCACAGAACAGATTGAATATAGTGAGTTTGTGACAGTATGAGTCCCTCAGTCACCCTAGAAATCTTAATTCCTAGAATGACATTGGCAACTCCCATGTCCTTCATATCAAAGTTTCGTGTTAACATCTTCTTAGTATTCAAGACGATATCACGAGTATTGCCCATGATAAGCATGTCATCTACATAGAGACACACTATCACAAATGCGTTCTGTGTGCTCTTAATGTACACACACTTGTCACATTTATTGATCTTGAAGTCATTTGACATCATTACCTGATCAAATTTTAAATGCCATTGCTTGGGTGCTTGTTTAAGTCCGTACAAAGACTTAACAAGTCTACATACTTTCCTTTCTTGTCCTGGAACGACAAACCCCTCGGGCTGTTCCATGTAAATTTCTTCCTCTAACTCACCATTCAGAAAGGCAGTCTTTACATCCATTTAATGGATTTCCAGATCATAGACTGCAGCAACGGCTACTAGCATCCTTATTGAAGTGATCCTAGTCACTGGTGAGTAGGTGTCAAAGAAGTCAAAGCCTTCTTTCTGTCTATAGCCCTTGGCTACTAACCTGGCTTTATACTTCCCAATAGACCCATCCTCTTTAAGTTTCTTCTTAAAAACCCACTTACAACCAAGTGGTTTACTTCCAGGTGGAAGGTCAACCAACTCCCAAGTGTGATTTTGAAGAATTGAGTCTATCTCACTGTTAATTGCCTCTTTCCAGAATGGAGCTTCTGGAGTTGACATAGCCTCGGAGAAATTCCTTGGCTCATTTTCTACCATATAGGTTAGAAAATCTGGTCCAAAAGACGTCGGTATTTTGGCTCGTTTGCTTTGACGTATTTCCTCAGTATCTTGAGGAGTCGTCTCACGCACTCGCTTACTTGAGCTAGCTTCTTCACTTTCTTTGTCTTTCTTTGGAAAGATATTTTCAAAGAATACTGCGTTCCTTGATTCCATGACAACATTTTCATGTATCTCAGGAACGTCTGATTTGTGCACTAAGAAACGATATGCACTACTGTTCGTTGCATAACCAATGAATATGCAATCAATCGTTTTAGGCCCGATTTTAACTTGTCTTGGCTTAGGTATAGCAACCTTTGCCAGACACCCCCACACTTTCAAGTATTTGTAACTAGGCTTATAGCCTTTCCATAATTCATATGGGGTCTTATCCGTCTTCTTGGACAGAACCCTGTTCAAATTGACGTTGGCTGAGAGAATTGCTTCCCCCCACAAGTTCTGAGGTAAACCCGAACTTATCAACATAGCATTCATCATCTCTTTTAGAGTGCGGTTTTTGCGTTCAGCAATACCATTTGATTGAGGTGAATATGGCGCAGTCGTTTGATGAATAATGCCATGTTCTAAACAAAATTCATTAAACGGTGTATCATATTCGCCACCTCTATCACTACGAATTGCTTTAATTCGTTTGCTAAGTTGATTCTCAACCTCATTTTTATAATCCTTGAAAGCATCAAGGGCCTCATCTTTGCTACTTAGCAAATATACATAACAGTATCGTGTGCAATCGTCGATAAAAGTTACAAAATACTTTTTACCACCTCTTGTTTGCACAAACTTTAAATCACACAAATCTGTGTGAACTAAATCCAACGATTCAGTGTTTCGTTCCGTTGAAGGAAAAGGCGTTTTTGTTAATTTCGCTTCAACACATATTTGGCATTTTTCTTTATTACTAAAGTCCAGTTTGGGCAATAAGTCAAGATTAATCATACGTTGTATTGACTTATAATTTACATGTCCCAAACGAAAATGCCATAAACAGGAAGACTCAAGCATGTAAGCAGAAGAGGAAACAATTTTATTAGCCTCAGTGGGCGCAATATTTTTGGGTACAATGGTCATAACATTTAACTTAAACATGTTATCCGAAAGGTACCCTTTCCCCAGATACACCCCATTCTTAGAAAGTGTAAATTTGTTTGCCTCAAATACAAGCTTGAACCCATGCGTGACTAGCAGCGCGCCAGACACCAGATTCTTCCTTATATCGGGAACATGCAGCACATTCTGCAGAGTCAACTCCCTTCCTGAGGTCAGCTTCAGGATTACCTTGCCCGATCCTTCAATTTTCGAGCTGTTGGAGTTTCCCATGAACAATTGCTCATTGTTTGTCATGGGCACGTACTCTCTGAACATTGCCCTGTTCGCACAAACATGTCGAGTGGCTCCTGTGTCCACCCACCATTCTCGTGGGTTTCCCACTGCGTTGCACTCGGTCACCACCGCGCAAAGGTTCAAATCATCCATTGCGTCGACCAGATTTGCTTTCGCTTTATTCTGATTCTGATTCTTTTTGGGCTTCCTGCATTCACTGCTTCGATGCCCTGGTTTACCACAATTATAACACTTACCTGTGAACTTCTTTGCAATTTCCTTGTCCTTGGAGTTCACACTCAAAGTGTTATGTTTCTTCTTGTTCTTTGCCTCAGCAACATGAGCCTTGGCTTGACCAGAAGACATGGATGGCTTTCTTTCGGAGCGACGGTTGTCCTCCTCAATACGAAGACGGACTATCAAATCCTCCATCTTCATCTCCTTTCGTTTGTGTTTGAGATAGCTCCTGAATTCCCTCCACGAAGGAGGCAGCTTCTCAATCACAGCCGCAACTAGGAAAGATTCACTGAGCGTCATGCCCTCCTCTTCCATTTCAGAAACCAACATCTGTATTTCTTCCACCTGCGAAATTACAGTTTTGGAATCTAACATTTTATAGTCGAGAAATTTCCCAACTATCAACTTTTTAGTACCCGCATCTTCTGTGCGATACTTTTTATCTAAAGCCAACCATAAAGCTTTTGCAGTTTTAAATGTACAAAACACGCCATAGAGAGAATTATCTAGGCAACCCAGAATCAAATTCAAACAACAAAAATTTGTATACGCCCAGGCCTCAGCATCCAAGGCGTTCTGCATATTTTGTTGTTGATCCTCCACAGGCTCAACCACGGGTGGATCCTCGGACAGCATTCTGGCCAACCCCAACGCCGTGAGGTAGAACAGCATCTTCTGCTGCCACCTCTTAAAAAAGCTTCCAGCAAACTTCTCCGGCTTTTCCACCTGAGCAGCAGTGGCAGCTGGATTCATTTGTGGCCCTCCGGTTGGTGCCAACGGGACCGTATTGATCTGCGGCCTGAAAGCAACATTGTGAGCCCCTTCAGGTGCAGACACAGAGTGAGCACCATTGAAGCCTTGAACAGAGTTTGAGCTCTCGTGTTCCATTCCTGTTCAGTTCGATCAAAACGTAAAGATCAGAACAGACCCAGGTCCAAAAATGAGTAGAAAAAGACTGCAAATCAGTACGAAACTGCCTTTGCGTAATAAAAAAAATAGTACAGGAAGTAATTGAATAAAGAAATACGTCTTAAGATTGTTGGCACAATCAATCCTGTACCAAGACGCAGTCGTATACTGTGTGCAAATGAAACAACGAAATAAATCAAACCCGGGGCGAGTCAAGGACTCTGTCCTTAAGACGTATTGCTCCGGTATACTGTGCCCAACCGGTATGAGCAACCGTCTCCCAGGATACAACGGGTACCTGTTCAGTTGAGCGGCACTGCTGAACTTGAACTCCTTCGAACTCTAGAATGTCCTGACTTCTCCCGGACAATATGCAAGACTCACGTGCTTATGAATGCAAAATGCTTTGAGATTGCTAAGAGCTTAAGGTGTGTAAATGATTGCACCCTTAGCACTCTTTATATAGGGGAGTCGGTTGGAGGACAAGGTACCGTGACCGTTGGATCAAAACCGAAGTTTAATTTACGCCGTTGGATTAAAACCTCCTATCCAGATTAGGACGGTTTAATCTCAGCCATTAGATTGAAGATAGATTATCAGGTTTAAACCTGGAGCGTTGGATGGAAACCATATTCGGTTAAGCAGTTAAGACAGTTTAAATCTCGGCCGTTAGATCAAAGCTATCTTCCCTGCCACCATTAGATCATAACAGACTGATCTTATTTTGAATGGAGGAGGATAGAGTTTGATTCATTTTGAATCAAATCTGCCAACAGAATCAAATCTGCGCCTGCTGTCAGACTTCGATCGATCACATCGATCGATCGAAGTGACATCAATCGATCGATGTGATCGACTGATGTCTAACTGAGTACATCATTCGATCAAATTGATCGTTCTAAGGGACATCGATCGATCGAAGTGATCGATCGATGTCCTCTGATCCACTTTGATCGATCAATCAAGCGATCGAAGCTTCCTGATCCACTTCGATCGATGACATCGATCGATCAAAGTGACATCGATCGATCGATGTCATCGATCGATGTCCGTCAGAAGTTTTTACGCCACGTGGACACTTCCAACGTGGCATTCCTCCATACGGGTGACACGTCACCCATCCACAACATTTCCATCTACTTTGAGCATTAATTTCACATTCACACAATACATAATTGAGTGAGATCACATCCTAACATTAACTACACGTTAAGGATTCATTAAGCTCATAGTACGTTGCACAAGTCTTGCAACTTCATAACGGGCCAAAGCCCAATCTTCAACATCCAACGATGGGCCAAGCCCAACCTTAATTCTCCAACAATCCCCCACATGAATGTAAATTAATGCAGACACTTATGCAAACTCTGAGGAGAAGTCAGACAAGAAAATATTGCATCAGAAGAGGTAGCTTCTGGCTTTGAACCTTTCATAGTGATGTATCATCGGATCCACTCGGCTAAGTAGTGACTTGATGTCTTGAACTAGTCAGCCTTTGTTGTAAACCAAGACAATGATACTCACACAATATTTTCTTTAACACCCTTTTGGTTCTCATGGTTGTGTTCGTTTTGGCCATGAACAACCTGGTTTCAGAAAGTGTTTTAGAGAAACCTTGCCACCCAGACTTTCTCATAGAAGCGGCCCCACTTCACACTTACATAGGTGATTCCTATCAAGAGTATTCTGCCATACTCCACTCGACGCATCAAGATATAGGACATCATTAAAAGCCTTAGCTTACCCTGAAATCTCTGCAGACAGCACTTTTGTCAGACAGAATGAGTAAGTGCTAACTGAATCTTCATAACTTAGTTGTCCCATTGAACCAAGATTCTGGGATCTCCAGTCAACAAGGTTGGGTTACCATTACAAAGACTCATGCATTATGGGCTTCAGTCCCATTCCGTTTGTCAATCTTGACATCTGATCTCTAGGCAAGCCTTTTGTAAGCGGATCCGCAAGATTCTCCATTGATTTTATATAATCTATGGAAATCACGCCATTAGAGATCAACTGTTTAATGGTATTATGTCTTCGACGTATGTGTCGTGACTTACCATTGTAAATGCTGCTTTGCGCACGTCCTATAGCTGACTGACTATCACAGTGTATGCTAATAGGAGCTATCGGCTTAGGCCAACACGGAATATCTTCCAGAAAATTCCGAAGCCATTCAGCCTCTTCCCCAGCTTTGTCCAACGCTATGAACTCAGCTTCCATAGTGGACCTAGCAATGCATGTTTGTTTCGTGGATTTCCACGACACAGCAGCACCACCAATAGTGAACACGTACCCACTGGTGGACTTCGAGTCCTTACTATCTGATATCCAATTTGCATCACAGTATCCTTCTAATACTGCTGGATATCTCGTGTAATGTAATCCAAGATTCATTGTGTATTTCAAATACCTCATTACTCTGTTAAGAGCTTTCCAATGATCATCACTTGGATTACTCGTAAATCTGCTCAACTTGTTTACTGAACAAGCTAAGTCTGGTCTTGTACAATTCGTTATATACATCAGACTCCCGATCACCTGAGAGTATTTCAATTGAGCCACAGGTTCGCCTCGATTCTTCCTTAAGTGCATACTTAAGTCGAGCGGGGTCTTTACCGGTTTCACATCATCCATATTGAACCGTCACAGAACAGATTGAATATAGTGAGTTTGTGACAGTATGAGTCCCTCAGTCACCCTAGAAATCTTAATTCCTAGAATGACATTGGCAACTCCCATGTCCTTCATATCAAAGTTTCGTGTTAACATCTTCTTAGTATTCAAGACGATATCACGAGTATTGCCCATGATAAGCATGTCATCTACATAGAGACACACTATCACAAATGCGTTCTGTGTGCTACTCTAGAACAATACCAGACTAAAGAGTTTTTTTTTTGAGTATAGACTCAGAAGATATACTCATCATTGCCTTTAATATACCTTTCCTGGCCACTGGCTTATCCTTTCCGACCAAATTGTTAACCGTACCCTTTGTTTTTCCGATCATCCTGAAAAACAAGAGATAAACCATGTCAGATCCAGATACAGGCGAACCAAAAACACCCAGTTTGGCCGACTTAGCATTACAAGTGGCCAGCATTCTACAGAATAATGCTCCTAAACCAGTCACTGACCCAATTCATTCCCCTATACCTTTTTCCACAGACAACCTTACCATATCTGTCAGATTGAATGGACACAATTACGCAGTCTGGGCACCTCTAATGCAGCGAGCTATCATCGGTAGAGGGAGGAGGCATCACCTAACTGGTGTTCCTCCTCCACCGGCACCAACTGATCCAGAATTTCCCAGATGGGAACAGGTGGACAATTCTGTGTTCACCTGGATTATCCAAACTATTGAACCATCACTGGTAGTGAATGTGACTAGATATCCCACTGCCAAAGCACTTTGGGATGGTCTAGCACTCACATATGGGTCAAGTCCTGACTCCCTCAGAACCTATGATCTTCATCGGAGGGCCAATCAAATTAAACAGGCTGGAGGCAGTATCGAAGTGTGTTGGAACAAATTACAGGATTTGTGGACGGCCATAGACGCACAGGAACCTAATCCCATGACGTGTGCAACGGACATCAACATTCACAATCAGAAAATGGAATCACTAAGGTTATACCAATTCTTAACTGCCATTGATGAAAAATACAACTTAGAAAAAAATGAGTTACTCAAACGTGACCCACTGCCGTCACTGGAAACGGCGTATCGAGAAATCCGGAGGGCCGAAAGTAGATCTGCAGTTTTGCAGGGTATCCCATCAGAAGAACCTTCATCATTAGGGATAGGCCAGGGCCTAGCAACTTACGGGAAAGCTACCAGAGGCCCTGACCCAGGACAAGGACAGGGACGAGGGAGAGGCCGTATGAGCCAAGCACGTACAGGAGGGTCCCGTCGTGGAGAAGACAAGGAGGGGTTGATTTGCACTCACTGCGGCCAGAGACGCCATACCAAGGATACCTGCTTTCAATTAGTCGGGTACCCTGAGTGGTATGAAGGTAGGCGTCTTCAGACTGATGGGGAGAAGAAAAAGGGAGGCCCAGATTCAGAAAAAGGGAAAGGAACCATAGCAGGAGGCAAGACGGCCATCGCTGCAGGAAGAACTTCAGAAATTTCAGAAGCTGCGCAGGACCCAAGTGACGAAGGAGGTAATTGGGTTGAGGGTTTTTCTACCCTCAACCCTTATCATGCTTGTTTGGACGAAATTATCCCTACTGAAATTACCTCTGATGTCCTGCAGGTTTTACAGAATGCTAGATCAGTCCCAGATTTTTTAAACCTTGCAACTTCTAGCCCTATAACTTTCCAGACCACACAAATGGGCCCAAAACTATCCCTAAATTCCAAAACAGCCTCCCTGTTTTCTGTTAAACCCAAAAATACCCAAAATTCTTGTCAGATCAGTCCCTATGGTTTTAACCCGTCCTCATCCAGTCCCTCGAGTGTGTCTTCTTGGATCCTTGATAGTGGTGCGACCGACACAATGACTAATGATCCACGTGATTTTACCCAGTGGACTCACCCGGTCAAAACCCACATCGAAACGGCCAATGGGGCACTTATTCCGGTGTCTGGGGGAGGGACCATTTCTATTAATTCTAATTTACACTTGCATCACTGTCTCTACGTACCAAATTTATCATCTAAATTACTGTCGCTTAGTCAAATTACACGTGATTTAAATTGTACTATCCTAATCTACCCCACTTTTTGCCTATTACAGGATATTCGCTCGAGAATGATCATTGGGCGTGGCATTGAGAAGGATGGGCTATATTATATGACAGATGTGGTGCAACAGGGCCGGTCCAATCTTGCCACCGGGACTGCTGAACAACGACTATGGTTATGGCACAGACGTCTGGGTCATCCCTCATTAGGTTATATGAGACAGTTATTTCCTTCTTTAATTAAGTCCAATCTTACTTTATCATGTGACACCTGTTTTCGTGCAAAACTTCATCGTTCCACATATAAGCCAAATAATACCAGGGTGAAAACTTTGTTCAGCCTGATTCATTCTGATGTATGGGGCCCTTCACCGCATACCCCGTTGTCTGGATTTCAGTACTTTGTTACCTTTGTTGATTATTCTACACGCATGACATGGGTTTACTTTCTTAAAAATAAGTCTGATGTTTACTCTTGATTTGTTGATTTTTATCATATGATTGACACACAATTTAATACCAAAATTCATATTTTGCGTTCGGACAATGGAGGTGAATATGTGAATCATGATTTCAAGGAGTTTTGTCGCTCCCATGGCATCTTACACCAAACTTCTTGCTCTTATACACCCGAACAAAATGGTGTGGCCGAGCGTAAAAATCGCATCTTACTAGAAATGACCCGAGCAATGATGCTCGAATCCCAGGTACCAAAGACCTTCTGGCCAGAAGCTGTTGCCACTGCTGCATATCTTCTTAATCGTCTACCCACTAAAATTCTGGACCAACAGACTCCACTATCCATGCTATCTATTCATACTGAGGTACCAGCAATGCTCACTCTTCCGCCTAAAATTTTCGGTTGTACTGTGTTTGTTCATATTCCATCCTCTCAACGCTCCAAATTAGATGCGTGTGCCGATAAGTGTGTGTTTGTCGGTTATGCTATGTCTCAAAAGGGGTATCGTTGTTACAATCCGCGTACCCGTCGTATCCATGTCACTCTCAATTGTACATTCCTTGAGCATGAATACTTCTATGCCAACCCGTCTTGGTCTCAGGGGGAGAAACCTGGTGACACCTACGACTGGCTCTATAATCCTAGTCTGGTAGAGGCGGTTCCAACACGGCAAGTAGGTGACGCCGACTGTGCTTTTCCTGGCATAGATATAGCCTCTTCTTCACCGCCAACCAGTGACTCACCTCCAGCGGATATTCGGCAAACTCAGGTATTGTCACAAGTTTCTGATATCATTTCTACACCCATTTCTGATATACCTTCCTTACCCGTCTCCCCTAGACTAGATCTGGCTGTATGTGAAACTCTACAGGATGACGATGGTGTTTCAGCTCAGGGAAGAGTACTTCCACCACGACACAATAGAGGAAAACCACCAGTTCGATATTTTCCAACCAAAGTATCGAAGGGGTCTATATATCCAGTTCAGGGCGCAAAAAGGGTTCTTGTCTACTGTGTGTGAAGTGGAAATTCCAAGGACTGTTGAAGAAGCCTTGCAACAATCAGAATGGCTTTCGGCAATGAAGGACGAGATGAGTGCATTACATAAGAACAATACTTGGGATAAGGTTCTATTACCAGAAGGAAAACGTCCAGTTGGGTGTCGCTGGGTCTATACCATTAAGTACAAGTCAGATGGGAGTATTGAAAGGTATAAAGCTAGGTTGGTCGCACAAGGATACACCCAAACATACAGGATTGACTATTCAGAGACTTTTTCACCTGTGGCAAAACTGGATACAATCAGAGTTCTGTTCTCCATAGCTGCTACTAATTCTTGGCCCTTACAACAGTATGATGTGAAGAATGCGTTTCTCCACGGGGAATTGAAGGAAGAAGTATATATGAGTGCGCCTCCTGGATTCAGTGAAGAGTTTGCAGAAAAAGAAGTGTGTCGATTACGGCGATCACTGTATGGGCTCAAGCAGTCGCCTAGAGCTTGGTTTGGCAGATTTACGAATTTCATGAAGAAACAGAATTATAAACAAAGTAATGCCGACCACACACTCTTTATCAAAAGAAGAGGACCCAAAGTTACGTGTCTTATAATTTACGTGGACGAGATGATTATTACAGGTGATGACATGGAAGAAATGGAAGTACTAAAGCAACAACTTTTCTCAGAATTTGAAATGAAAGATCTTGGAGATCTAAAGTTTTTTCTAGGGATTGAGGTAAAGCGCTCCGAGCATGGGATTTTTATATCACAACAGAAATACATCTTGGATTTACTTGCTGAAGTCGGTATGATTGACTGCAAACCTGTTGGAGCCCCAATGCTAGTAAATCAGAAGTTGGAATTTGAAGAGGGAAAGCCGATTACTGATCAAGGGAGGTACCAACGTCTAGTGGGAAAACTAATTTATTTGGCACATACACGTCCTGATAATTCGTTTGCTGTTGGGCTAGTTAGCCAGTTCATGCACCACCCTCAGGATCATCATATGGAGGCGGTCTTGAGGATTATTCGATATCTGAAAGGAACGACTGAACGTGGTATTTGGTTCAGAAATCATGGACATCTAGATATTCAAGTATATACTGATGCCGATTGGGCAGGAAATGTGGTTGATCGACGGTCTACATCAGGATACTTTGCTCTTGTTGGAGGGAACTTGGTTACATGGAGAAGTAAAAAGCAGAAAGTGGTAGCATTGTCGAGTGCAGAGGCAGAGTTTCGAGGAATTGCAAAGGGAGTTGTGGAGATTCTATGGCTAAAGAAGTTAATGGGGGATCTAGGTCTTAAGGTCACGAGTCCTACAAAACTGATGTGTGACAATAAGGCCTCAATCAGCATCTCGGAAAATCCGGTACAACACGATCACACTAAGCATATAGAAGTGGACCGACATTTTATTAAGGAGAAGATTGAGGAGAAGATTATCGAGTTACCGTTTGTACGATCAGAAGATCAGTTAGCGGATATTTTGACAAAGGCTGTTGCAGGAAGGGCGTTCGAAGAAACGTTAGTCAAGTTGGGCATTGTAGATTCCCCTGCTCAACTTGAGGGGGAGTGTTAGGAAAGTAGTATAAATGTAGTATACATACGTTACCGTGTATAGCATTGACCAAATTAATGTGTAGATGTGATTGTGATTGTAATGGAGCAATTATAGGAATTAGATGATATTTTCCATAGATAGGTGATCTGCCCGGTTGTATAAGAAGAGTAGGAGGTGTGCACTTTTTGATATGAATGAATAAAACAGAAAATTACATTCATCAAACTTTATACTCTTTTCTCTATCAAACAACAGTCAACTGTACAACTCCTGCAGTTCAGCACCTAAGCATTGCTGTTCAGCCTTGACCGCACTTCGTCTGTGCCCCATGACATCCTTCTTATTATCGAAGAATAGGCCAAAGACTGCACCTCGGCACATAACTTCAACCTCAGCTTCAACCTAAGTGTTACACTCCAGATCACTTCGGCCAGATTCAACATTGCACTTCGGCAAAGCCTGGTTTTGCACTTCGGCGAAGGAGTCGAGCACAACATTACATCGTGAAACCATCAGGCAGAAGTGCAGTTCAAAGGAAGAGTATACGTCTGGCTATTCAGCCTGTACACGCCAAAGTCACTTCAGCCGACCTACCAGTCACATCAGCTGGCCTACCGGTCATATCAACAGACCTACTGCATCATAGGTCTTCTGCCCCAAGCAAACATCTCATCCGCTATCAGAGGCCAAGGGCGGTAAAAACCAATAAAAGCAAGCTTACACAGACGAGAAAGAGGATCCGATCGATCAAAACATTTTCCTATCTCCTGGAGCTAAGACATCGAATTTTCTCTTCAGCCAACACCTGTGAGAATTTTCTAGCTCCACACACTACACTATATTCTCAGGGAGAAATGACCCAAACTGACTTAAGCGTCGGAGGGTTTTACCCGGGGTCATCCCCCCGGGACCTCTGATTTCTGCTTCCTTGTGCAGGACTTCAGGAAGCTATTCCAGCAAAATATCAACCAGCATCTGACGACGTTTATTTGAGGTCATATTAGACCATTGGTGAAGATCCGGCTTCATCAATCTCCTTTTTAATTTTCATTTTAGGAAACTCAATGGACATTTAACTTGTTACTTGAAGTTGACTCATTCATTTCAGATAGCAAAACATATTGCGTTACACCACCAGCTTATTGGTTCGTTCAGGACATGATCTAACGTGTTAGACAGTTGAAGCTCTCATACGTACATAATTTCATCGTAAATGATGTTACATAGGTTTTCGGTGTTGTTTGTGTTGATATGACAATAATATAGTTTGTTGATTATTTTTTTCTTACATCAGAAAAATTCGAACTTGAGTCATTTAAGGTAGAGAAATCAACAACAACAATAACATTACTCCATTGCTTTACCGCTTATGACAGAGTATGTGAGGGTCGGATGTACGCAACTATACCCATGTATTAGAAAATTGCGTCACGCTATGTCGATCAACTGCTACTTCACAATATAAGAAGCGCAACCAATTTAGTGATTCGTTTTGCTTTATAGTTAAAGAAGAACGTGTCTTTTAGTCTATTGGAAATGGAAGCAAAGGTAGAGAAATCGTAAGAGCTATATGTTTTTCACATGTAGTTTGCTGATTTGATAAAAATGAAATTGATCATTTTCCCAAAAAAAAAAGAAAAAAAAGAATATAAGAAAGAAAGTGAAAATTCGTGGAGGGGAAAATAAATGCAATATCGACTAGGATCATTCGGCCAAATGACCGGCTGATAATTTAAAACTTTTTTTGGATAGTAATGAACTTTTGTAACAACTTTGATTAAATTTTCCTTATACCGTTTGTATATGATGATAAAGGAAAAAATCAATATTATATTGTCTAATATAGACTTTACATTGTACCACGAATAACACATTGCTAGTTTGGTGACAATATATCAACTTAAGCATCTATAAGTACTACTATACTATAGAGTGCGGTCAAATTTGCATGAGTAAAATATGATGCACACGAAACATCATTTTCATTTTGATTTTTATGGTCAAACTGGTTAAATAACAAAATTTTCCCACTAATTAAGAGATTAGTGTTTCATTTATGATAATTAACACCTACATGATACTCTCATTATAGCTCTAATAGGACATTTATGGATTCAATAGTCGAAATACTACAACAACAACTATATCCAGTATATCCTAACAACAACAAAAGCTATCGTTAGAGTCTAGAGAGGGTGAAAGACAGACAAACAATACCTCCATCCCAAGGGATAGACATCTTGACTCTAATGAGATCCCGACTCTATATGTACCTGTACAGATGAAACAACAATAGGAAAGACAAAGATAAAAACATAAATGTGCAAAGTCAATCTAAATAGAAAAGATAAATAAGCTAAAGCACGGGTTGAGATCAGGAGAGACAGAAAATGAGGCAAAATATGAGGCCTCTAATCACGAGATGCCACGTGTACAAGCAACTCTCTTTTAAAAACAAAAAAAATTTAAATCTCTTCCCTTTTTGTATACGTGGCAGCGCCTGATTGGAGACCTCATATTTTGTCTCACTTTTGTCTCTCCTGATCTCAACAGCTAAAGCACATGGACAAAATGTGGCAAAATAATTGATGATGTGAATTAGAAGGGAATTAAAAGCATTCGCTAAACTTAAAAGTGATCTGAAAGTGAATTAAAAGTACATTAAAATGTTCTTTAGAAGTGATTCATGTTTCATCTGACTTGCTAAACTTAAAAGTAAATCAAAATGTTCTCTAAAAGGTGTGTACAACTTTCAATGCTATATAATTATATTTATGTTTTATGGTGCAACTATAAAAGTAAATCAAAAGGGCTATAGATTTATTTAAGGGACTTCATAAAAATTATTGTCTTATTATTTTATCAAAATTATTAACTTACACTTTGGTTCCAAGTCGGGATCAGAGCAAGATATTATTTTAGAACGGTTATTAATTTATCGAGTATTAATTTAAATAGTTTCTACTATATGTTCGGTAAAAATTAAACCCTTCAATAATAGAAATTCAAAAGTATGAAAAAGGTAACTAAAGACAACAGTCATGACAATGGTAAATCCTTGCAGTTTAATAGTTATTTACTTGGATTTGGTAAACAATAAATATCTATGGAAGTTTACACAACATGAGGTCAATGATATTTTGGCCAATTGGCTTCGTATGTTAGATACTAATATTTTATTGATTACAATTTCATTGGTCGATAACAAACTACCTACTGTTAAAATATTAAACATCTAAATAACTTGGTCACGAATACTATCATAAAGTTATCATATAAAGACGTTTCCGGTGCACTAAGTTTCTGCGTTTGCGCAGGGTCCAGAAAGAAGCCCTAATGTATGCAGTCTAATCCTACACTTTGTGCAAGAGGCTGTTTCTGTGGCTCGTACTTGTTATCTCGAAGTCACAAAACAACAAACTAACTGGTGCTCAAGAAAAAGGCAACATGAACATATTTTTCCTCCTTTCACAAATAACATGTTGGAATATCCCATAAATTACAAAACCCATAGTATTTGATTAGCAACCATTTTGCTTAGTCTTCAAGATATTTAGCATTCAAATACGCATGTGTAAATGCACACAAGTATTTCCCCTAAAAAAATGTAACAATATCTTCTTAATTGTAAGAAATTCCGCTCATTAATTAATTCTCCAAATATAGCTAGCCCGACCAATATCATACGCTAAAGCAACGTTGTACATCCTTGGAGGCATTTCCATCTTTGCCATTGATATGTGTATGTATATATATATGTATAGTACCACGAAAAATCTCATACTTGTAACGGTGTTCAATTGTCTCTAAGGTATTTTTCTTGATAAAGTTGTCTATTTAGTGGGGAATTTTTTTTCATTTTACATCTTTTTTCGTGTGTTCTTTGTCTTAATCCCCCCATCCCCCCCCCCCCCCGGTTTTTCCAGTCACTGTGAGATCTTTGCATGTTCTTGCAGAGAACCATGGCGATATGGGAGATCAACTATACAAACATGTTTCTTCTGTTATCTTTTCTTCTATCACCAGGTTGATTTTCTTGTACTTCTGGAAAAAAGAAAAAGAAAAAAAGTCTTAGTAATTTTTTTTGATAATTTAGTTACATGAATGCGAATGAAGCAACCTGCTAGGGTTTTGTATATGTGATCATTTCAAGAAAAATCAACTTTAAAGTTGGTTATAGTCAACATTAACAGTTAGTTCTGTTATGGTCATATTCTAACACATGAGTATAATTGCGTACATCCGATCTTTCTATACTCCACTATTGGCAGGAGCCTCCAAAGTAATAGAGTAATGTTGTTGTTGTAACCGTTAGTTCTGTAAACTATGTTTGTAAAATTATCTCTGCATTTGATTTTGTTATATATATTCTTTATAGGTATCGAAGTCTACGGCCTATCTTACGATTACAGTTTCACTCATGAGGTAAATTTGGTTATAAATGATATGTAACTATTAGACATGATGACTATTCTAACGTATTAGAAGTAATCTAACGTTTTTTTTAATAAAATTTTTTACCTTTTAATATTTCAGTGTTTAGCGAGTCCTCTGAAACCTCAATATGGAGGTGGAATAATTGAAAATCCAGAAATGGACGAAGGAGTGAAAGGCTGGTCTATTTTTGGAATAAATGGGAAATTAGCTGAGGGAAGATCTGAAGATGGCAACAACTTTCTTGTAATTTTTGATCGAAATGCACCTTATCAAAGTTTATCACAGAGGTTTTATATGAGAAAGGGAGCGTACTATGTAATATCAGGTATGCATACTATCATCCGAGTATCATTTGGAAAAATCTATCGCGATTTCACTTTTTTTTTTCACTCGTTTTGATTAGCAAGTATTATATTTGCTCTTTTACATCCTGCCACACAACTAGGGGTATTAACGAATCGAGCCAAGACGAATATTAAATTTTCGAATTCGGATTCATTTAGTTAAACGAATTGTTTGGCTCGGTTCGTTTACTATAAGGAACTTTAAATTTTATTTGAGTTTGACTTCATAACACTATAATTGTTTAAATGAACCAAATAGTTCGCAAATAATTCGGCTCGTTTAGTAAACAAATCTAATTAGATGTTCGAACCCAGCTCGTTTAAGTAAAATTAACGAACAAACTCGAACAGTTCGCAAACTGTTCGGTTCGCTAAACACTCCTAAATGCAACCAACTCCGGTGTCATACCAGGTTTATGGTGATGAATGTATGTAATGTAGCAGATTAAATACTCCTTCATAGTCTAGCACATTGAACATAGCGGTTTTGTTAATCCGATCATCACATGTTTAGATGCAAAAATCATTACAATTAATCAACCTACTTTTCTTGGGGTTGGTGTAATTAATTAAGTTAATCCTGAACCAATGGGATCAACATTAAATTTGGATTTTTTTTTTTAGAGGCATGTTGTTTTTACACATGAGACAGTGAGATAGAGAATCAATCGAAGAAGTCCCAAGACATGGTCTAATAGTTTTGGTGGTAGAATCTCGCTGGCGAGAGTTCGATCATTGTCCCAAGCAAGATTTTCGACTCACTTTCCAGATAAACGCATGATATTGGAGCTCCACTGCTTGCAGTGAGCTCTTTGTGTGGCTATCTGAACAGTCGAAACTCTGTCATAGTGAATCTTGGACATCTGACTTTTAGGTTTCCTGTCATAAACCTTCTCGAGAATTAAACGAAGAAAACTGAACCTAGATTACCCGAGGCATTGTGCTATATTTTACCCATCGTCGCTCAAGATGTACTAATGGTTTAACATCTTGAAACTTTAAGACCAAGAGATATAGATTCAAGCATTTACAAGTATAGAGTTCTTTTCAATAAATTTGTATTACTTAATTCCATAAGTTATACCGACCATAAGTTAATTCCACAATTTATTATTTCGCTTATTCTATGCACAATAGTGATTTATTAACGTGTTACATTGCATTTCATGTATACAAAAAAGTCCCCATAAGATAAAAAAACAAAAGAAATAACTTATCTTATTTATGTTGCTTGTATAGCTTGGTTACGGGTCAGCCATGGCGAAACTCGTATATCATCCGTCTTCAAAACACGCAACAACTATCACTACGTCGGTTCAACCATTGCCCGGTCTGGTTGCTGGTCTATGCTCAAGGGCGGTTTTGTTGCCAATGCCTCCGGTCCTGCTGAACTCTATTTTGATGTGCGGTCCATTAATTTTATTTTTCCTATTTTTTGTATATAAAAGTTCTATCATTAAATAGTTACTTTAAAATTTAAATTTCATTGTAACTCTTCAAGAATGAGGCAAAGGCAACTCTTTGTCATGATATCCTGTATGTACATTTTAAAGGCTTTTGGCCTTACGCCTCATTTTTCTTGCTCTTGTTCTTTAGACCGATCTTCCGACCGTCGAGGTGTGGGCTGATAGCATTTCGGTGCAACCATTTACGGAAGATGAATGGAGATCCCATCAAACCGAAAGCATTGAAAAGGTAAAATTGATAATCGAGTCCTTCACAGACGTAATAACAACAACATTACTCTCACTATATTAGAGCCTCCCGTCTATGGCACGGTATGAAAGTCAGATGTATGCAACCATACTCATGTGTTAGAAACACATATAGATTGTTTCCTGATGATCAATAATGAAAATTGCCTCAATATGTGTCGATCAAGTGCAATTTTATAATATGAGAAGCGCAAGCAATTTAGTGAGTAATTTTGTTTTATTCCATCATATTCTAAAAACAAAGAAGAGTGCGTCCTTGACTCTAAAATGAGTCGTTCATAGACATTTCATGTTCGAACTCCGGATCTTACAATTGTCATCATGCATTGATTTTTATAATAGTTTATTGGTGTCATATGAGTAATCATTAATCTTTTCAGTAGTTACTCGTAAACAATACATAAATAATGAGTACAGTAAGAGATGTGCTACTCCTAATTTGTTTACATGGTTAAGAATTAAGTACTAAGATACAATATAACCTGCTGGACTATTTTAAAATTTGGGTAATCTGTATGATTTTTTTTTCATGTTTCCATTTCCAATAGAGTCAAAGACACACTCTTCTTTGACTTTGGAATATGATGGAATAAAACAAAATGACTCACTAAATTAGATATGCTTCTTATATGGTGAAGTAGTATTTAATCGGTACAGCTTTACGTAATTTTCATTATAGATCATTGAAAAAAAAACTTTTGTGTGTTTCTAACACATGAGTATAGTTATGTACATCCGACCCTTCATACTTCGTCATAGGTAGGAACCTATAAGGTAATGAATAACGTTGTTGTTGTGGTATGATTTTTTTCGCTAAATAGTTTGCATTGAACAACAGATTCGGAAGAGTGAAGTAACATTGCAAGCATTGGATTCCCAAGGCCGGCCACTGGCCAATGCAACCGTCTCAGTTAAGGCGGTCCGGCCAGATTTCCCCATTGGTTGCGCGATCAACAGCTTTATCCTCAATAACCCAGCCTATCAAAGCTGGTTCACTTCAAGATTCAAATTCACTGTGTTTGAGAATGAACTGAAATGGTACAGCACCGAGAAGTCCTCCGGACAAGAGGACTACTCGGTGCCGGACGCATTGCTGAAGCTTTTGCAACAACACAACATTCAAGTCCGTGGCCATAACGTTTTCTGGGACGACCCAAACTATCAGCCCTCATGGGTCAAGTCACTTTCTGGCATTCAGCTCCAGCAGGCTGCGGACAAAAGGATTAACTCTGTTGTTAAAAGATACCAAGGCCAACTTATTCACTGGGATGTTGTTAATGAAAATCTTCATTTTGATTTCTTTGAAAATGATCTACACAGTCCAGCTGCATCAGCCAATTTCATGCAACAGGTAAGTGAGCCTTTCTGTTTTAAACATATATATATATATATATATATATATATATATATATATATATATATATATATAAATTTTGATGTCGTTGAGATATATTGAGTATGATTGTTGTTGTTATCGCAGATCATGGACAACTTATTTTATAGTTTTGAACTGATGATAAGTAGTTAACAAATTAAGTTCGTGATCAAGGAGAAAAGCAAATAACCTCTGGGTTGGTATAAAATGTTAGAAAAGTAAGTAGGAATATGGATACCAAATGACCAACAAAGAAATTCAAAAGCTGAGACGTGACTAGATGGTCACTATCCTTAAAGCAATTTTGACTCTACCATTGAGCAAGGTAGTCTTCAAACAAATGCTTTCTAGGATATAACGGCCTCCTCCCTTTCTTTTGCTCTAAGAAAGAGAGATAGAACTTGCTTATGGAAGTGATTGATAGTGGAAGAAGAATAAGGAAAAGTTTGGAGGAAAACAAATGATGAAATTTTCAGAGTTTTGCAAAAGTTATTGTATGTAATTTAAGATAGTAATCCTTACTAATTATAGGCATTGGGTTGTGTAAATGCCACTTTGAAAACCTATTTCAGCAGTTTAATTAACCTCTATGTCAGTTGCATAACGTTCATGTATGAAGGGAGATGATTCTTGGATCAAAAGATGCAATTCAAAGTGAAAAGTATTGTCTTTTGTCACATCAATCGATCGATCGATGTGATCGCTCGATGTTGGACAGAGAGCAATCGATATATACATCGATGTCACATTGGTCGATCTATGTTGGACAAAGAGCCCCAACTTTGCATCCATACCACATTGATCCATCGATGTGATCGATCTATGTCCAACGGAACTATCAACTTCATTTCAGTTTTCACTTGGTTTGATCCAAGTGATTTCTTACAAGTTCGAAGTGTTCAAATCATCTTTCAATCTTCCAAACAACACCTTACAAGTTTTTATATAAGTTTGGAGCATATTTTAAAGTACTATAGACGTACTTTTCTAACATAAAATTGTAATAGGGCAAGATATATATATTGATACATGTCCAACAGAACACTCAATTTCACTTGGTATGATCTGTTTGCTGTAATAATATTTGAGATGGTATATACTAAGATTTACTTTGACTTGAATGGCACAGGCTAACCAGATCGACGGCAAAGCTATACCATTTCTAAATGAGTACAACACGATTGAGGAGCCAGGGGATAAAGCCGTTTCACCGACAGCATATATCCAAAAAATCAAACAAATTCGGTCACAGGGTTACAATGGCCCCCTAGGAATCGGGTTGGAAGGACATTTTGAGACACCGAACATAGCCTATATAAGATCCGGAATAGATAATTTAGCTTCACTAAATTTGCCCATTTGGGTTACTGAACTAGACGTCAAGAGCGGCCCGAACCAGGTCGCGGCTTTGGAGCAGATCATAAGGGAAGTGATTGCACACCCAGCGGTCCAAGGGGTCATAATATGGTCGGCTATGTCACCAGGTGGGTGTTATAGAATGTGTTTGACAGACCAGAATTTCAAGAATTTGCCCACCGGCGATGTTGTTGACAAAATTCTTGGTGAGTTAAAGCATGAGAATTTTGTGGGTGTTACGGATGGTGATGGGATTTTCAAGACGTCTCTTTTTCATGGAGATTATGATTTCCATTTCAGTCATCCTGGTGCTGTGAATTCCTCCATTGTCAAGGGAATCAATGTTGCTCCTGCTACGTTGAAGGAATTGAATATAGTGAAAGCTATAGTTCACACGGTTTAGAAATGCTTTCTATTTGAATTTTTAGAAGATCCTTATGTAATAAATTCCACGGGTGTTTCTTTTATTTCGTGAATGAAACTATGAAATCATGTAATGCAATGATCCGAACATGTTTGATGGAGCAGTAATTTGGTCCATAAATATTCTATACATTTTATTGGTCATGGATCAACTAATTATAATTACTCAATTGAAAAATTTTAAAATTTGTGTGATGGAGCTAGAAGTTCTAATCCGTTGATATAAGCTTTCAGTTTGTTATACTTACAATTCAACCTTGTCATATGAAAAATATGCAGTCGAGGTACTTTTTCGACTCATTTTATGTAATTATGAACTTGGTACGACTTTTTCAAGTTCCTCGCAGCTTATCTTTTCAAGCTCGAAGTCATAGTTCGAAACACGGAAAATGTCTGTTGCATAAAGTGTACGGTACGGCTGCATACATGAGATCGCGAAGCGATCCGGCCCTTCTTTGGACTTTACGCAAATGCAGAAGCCTAGTGTACTGTGAATACCTTTTTTATCCTTTTGAAGCTGTTGTAACAGATTACGCGAACTACGTAAATCTGATATAAATAAAGAAAAAGAAAAGTTAATTTCATTAGGGTGATATACCAGCCGGTCTTATGCAACTTACGATTTCAATAGAAGCATATAGATCCCATATGACTTTCCATCCTCCTTTGGAAGATAACATTTCGGATTTTCTCATAAAATAGAAAAACCCAGATTTGTTAACAAACGACTTGCTTTTTTTTTTTTTTTTGGATTAGTCTTGTAGATATTCAGCATTCAAATATGCATATGTAAACGCGTATAAATTTTTAGGTTATGCAAGCATGATATTATTCGTTATACTGTCAAATAATGTTGTTCACGTAGTTATACATTTTATTATTCTATGTGTATTCTATGTAATTAAAAACCTAGTTGTCAATATGAATAGCTGAAACCGTCATAGAGTTTACCAACTGAATGTTACCACGTAAATCACGTTCTTCATTCTCTCTCTTTTCTTTTGTTATTGATTCAAGTTAAAAAAAAAAACTATTTGCCTAGTCTTTCAGATATCCAGCATTCAATCAAGCATCCGTCCCTGCGCATAATCATGTTTACCTTAAAAAGTAAACCAAATCCTTTTTCCCCTATGCATGAATCTCACCACATGATGAGGTCACCACATGACGAGGATACCTGGTATGCAACACCTATACCAAATAAGTGCATGAAATAAAGGGATAGGATCTCCTCACCGCAAAAGGGTACGGTGATGCGTGAACGCGCGACACGTGGCACCAAGGAAGGGTGGTGAGGCTAGATGTAGTTGGCCCTCATCTAGCCTCACCACCATTCCTTGCTGCCACGTGTCGCGTGGTCACAAAAGAGGTGAGGAAAATGGAAGTGAGGAGATCCCAACCCTGAAATAAAGGATTCATGGACCTCCCTTAAGATTTCTTTCTTATAACATTATACGACCTCATAACATGTAAAACGACATCGTTTTGTGTTAAAACATATAATACACTGTGGTGGTGTGTCTCCCCACTCGGGAAAAACCACTAGTACATGAGGGATATCTAAATCTTCTTGCAACAACAACATTACCCTATTGACTTAGAGGTTTTCGGTTACAGAATAGGAGGGTTGGATGTACGAAAACATAACCATAATAAAAATTGTATCAAGATGTGTCGATCAACTGTTACTTCATAATATAAGAAACGCAACCAATTTAGTAAGTCATTTTGTTTTATTTTATCATATTCCAAAATCAAAAAAGAGTGTCTTTGAATTCATTTGAAAATGGAAACGTAACTAAATCTTCTTAATTGGAATAAATGTGCCGAATCAATTATTCCCCAAATTGAGCTACCCCGCAATATCATGGGCAAAATCAACGTCGTAAGTCCTTCGTGACTTTTACATCTTTGCCGTTGAGATGTTTATCTATGTATATTTGACAACCAAGAATCTAATACTTGTCCCTGATCGATTTTCTAAAGGTACTTCAGAAAAGTTCTTGATTAATTCGTGGATTTACAATTTTCTCTTGTGTATTCTTGCCCCCCCAACCCCCCCCCCCCCGGTTCTAGTCATTGCTACTATATTGTTGCAGTGAACCATGGCCATGTGGAAGATCAGCAACACGCTTCTACTGCTATGTTTTCTTCTCTATTCAGGTGGGCCTTCTCATACCAAGAGTATGTCTTAGGAGCATTTAACCGGATCTACTTCATCAACATGTTTGAGGGAAGAGGGGAAAATGAAAATACATCTTCGTCAAAAATTCAATAATTTCTAGTTACATGGATAAGGAAAAGGAGCATACTAGTTTTTAATATAGGTAACACATGTTCATCATGAAACAAACTGTCTGTATTTTTAATATATGGGTGGGTATGGTTACATGCATCCAACCCTTCCATACCCTGCCATAGACGAGAGCCTTTAAAGTAATGGAGTAATGTTATTGTTGTAACTATTTTGCAAATAAAGTATATATTTGGGTCTTCAAACTTGTTTTTGAGGTGTTCCTAACGAAATTTTGATCTTGATCTTGATGTATATGTCTTTATAGGTTTTGGAGTCTACGCTCTATCCTATGATTATAGTTTCACCTATCAAGTAAGTTTCATTGTAATGGTATATTGACTATTAGAAATTATTATCATTATTCTAATGTGATCATTACTTATAATATAAGGTAAGATTTGTGTGTCTTTCCCCGTTAACATTTCAGTGTTTAGCAAGTCCTCTGAAACCTCAATATGGAGGTGGAATAATTGAAAATCCAGAAATGGACGAAGGAGTTAAAGGCTGGTCTATTTTTGGAATAAATGGGAAATTAGCTGAGGGAAGATCTGAAGATGGCAACAACTTTCTTGTAACTTTTGATCGAAATGCACCCTATGATAGTTTATCACAGAGGTTTTATATGAGGAAGGGAGCGTACTACGTAATATCAGGTATGCATACTATCATCACAGCATAATTTGTAGACAATTAATGCAGTTTCACTTTTCTTTCATTCGTTTATTTTACTCTACACACAGATAT